>CM066051.1:21712001-21897318 GCA_033557465.1 Ichthyophis bannanicus | reverse complement strand
GAAAGGCCAAACCCCTGCCCCTGAGTGATCCAGCCCCAAATGAGGGCATCCCTGCCCCCCACCCTGCACACTGTCTGCACTGGATGACCCTGTGCGATTATGAAAGTCAAACCCAAACCTGCCCCCTGAACACACATGTGATCCACGCCCAACATGCAGGGCATCCCTCCCCCCCACCCTGCACCACTGTACTATGCTGGTGCCTCTGTGCGAATAGAAAGGCCAAATCCCTGCCCCTTAACACTGAGTGATCCAGCCCCAAATGAGGGCAATCCCTCCCCACCAAGCCCTGCACACTGTCTGCTGGTGCCGCCTTGTGTGAATAGAAATGGCCAAATCCCTCCCCTTTGTAGTGATCCAGCCCCAAATGAGGGCATCCCTGCTCCCCCACCCTGCCCCCCTGTCTGCTCAGGGTGCCTGTGCGGAAAAATAGAAAGGGGCCAACACCCCTGCACCCGGAGTGATACCAGCCCCAAATGATGGCATCACCTCCCCCCCACCCTGCACACTGTCTGCTGAGCTGCCCTGTGTGAATAGAAAGGCCTAAACCCCTGCCCCTGAGTGCCATCCGAGCCCCAAATGAGGGCATCCCTCCCCCCCACCTGCCACATCTGTCTGCCCCCCCCCCCCGGTGGGGGGGGGTGGGGGGGGGTGACCCTGTGCCGAATATGAAGGTCAAAAACACCTGCTAAACACATGAGTGATCCAAGCCCCAAATGATGGGCATCCCTGCCCCCACCGCTGCACACTGTCTGCTGGCTGCCCTGTAGCGAATATGAAAGGTCAAAAAACCCTGCTTAACAACATGTAGGACAAATGAGGGCATCCCTGCCCCCCACCCTGCACACTGTCTGCTGGTGACACTTTGTGCGAATATGAAGGTCATCAAAACCTGCTTAACACACATGTAGGCCCCCCCCCCCCGCCACACCCCCCCCACCCCCCCCCCCCCCCAACCACACCAACCCCCCCCAAATGAGGGGCACCCCCCCCCTGCCCCCCACCCTGCACACTGTCTGCTGGTGCCCTGTGTGAATTGAAGGTCAAAACCCTGGCTAACCCCACATGATCCCCCCCCAAATGAGGGCATCCCTGCCCCCCCACCCTGGCACACTGTCCCTGCACTGGTGCCCTGTGCGAATATGAAAGGTCAAAACACTGGCCGACTGCCACGATGGAAGGCCCCACCACGACAAGGGGTCCCCTGTCAACGACCCCTGCTACCCCGTGAAACAGGCCCTGTATTCAGGATCACTACAAGGGGCAAACCACAGGCAAAGAGCAGCCGCAGCGACCACTGTAGGTGATAACTGCCACACCCCAACTTAGTGGATTTACATGCCACATGGCAGAGAGTGTGTAGGTGGCACACACTGTTGGGATGGTAGATGTATGTGGTGCGCACATATTGGGCACATGGTGCACTCTTCAGGGTGGCGTGTTTGTCTCACACAGATGTGGCTGTTACACGCCTCTGCATGGGGGGATGTGTGACAAAGGAATAGGGGCATGCGCAGGTAGTATGACGTCGGTGAGTGGCAGTTGCAGGGGCAGAGGGCCACCACGCTGTTCCCCCCGCGCTAGCTAAGGGCAATGTTCTCTGTAACACCTACAGGGTGGAGGACCTTCGAAAGAAGGAAAAAGGGAGCTGTAAGTGCCCCCGCGTCTCCCCCGAGTTGTTTTGCCAGGGTGCAGCGTGACAGAATGGCCCACAGCTGAATGGTGAGTATCTGGACACGGGGGTGCCATGTATGGGGGATGTGTTGTGGAAACACAAGGTCCACAGTGACATGGTATGTGGATCATCCACCAGGGGATGACATGATTCTATCTACTACCACAGCTGATGCACGTGCAGCCAATACAGGGCCGAAGGTTCCGGAGGAGCCCCCAGACGTAGAGGGCCAGGAGGGGGATCAGGTGCCAGCGTGACAGCCAGGACGGCGGACAACAGCATGGATGATGAGGCATGGGGGGGATGGGCAACGAGGATGGACACTGAGCCTTGCACGCCCCCAACCCCTTGACTGAGGGGGATGAATGGGGGATGAGGATGCGGCGCCACGAGGCTAGGCGGATGAGGGGGAACCCACAGCAAGGGGGACAGAGGTCGGGGAGCCAGGTAGGAGTCAGGATGTGGTTGGGGGGGTATGTCTGTGGAGTAAGGGGGGGGTTAGAGGAACGATGAAGTGGCTGAGGTGGCAGGGACAGCGACCATGGAGATGGGGGTGGAGGGGGATGGGGATGTTGGCGGGAGTGCTGCGGAGGCAGTGGGGGGGGAGGGAGGATAATGCCCACTCGGAGGAGGGGTGGGTTGTGGCACGGGTCACAATGTTCCACGCTCCGCCACAGGCCACTGGAGCGGCACCAGACACGACCTGCCCCTTGATGAGGGCACGCGAGGCGCCAGCTGGACGTGTGCATGCCACCACATGGCCCCGCCCAAAGCAGGACCGCTGTCCATGCAGCCACACAGACACGTCGGAGCAGTGTGGTCTGTGTGGCTGCATTGGTTGCGGCCCGCGCCTGGCTGCAGCTGTGCCATTGTGCCCACAGGCACAGGCCCAGAGGCAAGTTTGGCCTCAATAACCAGGGGCAGGTGCTTGCGAACCCCTGTCGATGGTGGCTAACCGTCTTGCGGGGCTAGCGAGGCATGAGCGCCGTGACTGAATCAACACACAGGTCAGCCACCATCCGACAGGGGCACCCAGGCGTGATTTGCTAATATGTGAGACACACATAGCACAACCTGCCCCTGGTGGCGGACCCTGTGCCATTCCTTGTGGCTCATGTCAGGGGCACGGGGGGGGGAGAACCGGGCCATGTAATCCCGTTCCAGAGACATTGTTGACCATGCTGCATGGGAACCAACAGGCAGAATAGACCATGTGACACATGGGCCATGTGTGGCCACATGAAAATGTGATACATTCTGTACCACTAAATCAAAGTTTGTATAAATACGTTTAAGTTTACTCATACCAACTGTGTGTGCAGATGTGCCTCATTGCCAGGTGACAGTTGATGTGCGATTGATGGGTGTGGCTTGGCTGTGGGACTAGGAGGGGCAGGGGAGAAGTCACCGAAGTGGAACAGCCCGTTATAGTCCATGTTGCACCAGCACCCACCCCCCCGCACACATGTAACTCAATCACAGCTGCAACACGCAAGGTTGCGGAAAACGTTGGGGAGATTGTGAGGGATGTCCCCCCCCTCCCCCCCCCCCCCCCCCCACCCCCCCCCCCCCCCCCTCCCCCTCCCCTTTCCGACTTGCATGACCGACATGCAATAGCATGTGTGTGGCTCCCTGGGGCCCACACACAGCCCAGAGCCTAACAATGATACATACGGCGGTGTGGAGCAGGTGGGCCCCCTGTCGTGACCAGTACAAGCAGCGGCCACCGTACGGGGTGTTGGCCTGGTTAGGACGGCTTGTGCAGGACACCTGTGGATCCCCTGTATTGTGTGGCACACGGGTGATAGCAAGGGGGAGAAACAGCACATACTGGTGCATCCGACTTTAAGCGTCACACCCCTGAACGCTGACAACACCAGAGCCGGGTGGCCGGGGAAGAGGCAACCCCGCCCGAACCACCACCGGCGTGTGTTGTTTGACCCCACCCCATGATGAGACGCGTGTCCACCGCGGGCCTGGGAACCAACCACTGGTGCATATGTCCAGGTCCTTCACGTGTATCCCGCATCGGCAGGCCAGAGAATGGGGGATTGTACACTGTTGTGTCAAACGAGGACATTGCCAAAACATATTAACAACATGTTGGCGTGTCGCCACACATGGGTTGACATCCAGGCTCGCCCACCCCAGAGAGGGGTGCGGGAGCATACGCCGCCGCTTGGTGGACTCATCGGTGGCCTCTGGTGGGGTACACACACGGGGGTTGTGGGCTGGTTGCACACAGCATAGGGCCGGCCCAGCCCGATAGCGGCTCAGCGGGATGATGGCCAAGTGCAGCCCCTGCCGTGACACCCACTGACCCGACAGTGGTCTAGGCGGAGGAAGCCGTGCAAGGCCTGCACGTGTGGATGATTGCTTACAGCGTGACAGTTTGCCTGTATGTCGTCATGTGAAACCAAACTGCTGGTACTGGTATGCCTGCCAGGATGGGTGGACAAGGGGGTGTAGGTGTATACAGTAGGCCACCGGTGCACCAGTTGTGGACGAGGTAGCCATTACTGGCGGGGTGACACCAAGGTGCTGCGTTGCATGACAATCCACTCGTGCCCAAGTATCCACTGTGCCACGATGTTGTGACACGGGGTGTAGACAAAGGTGGATGTAGTGGCATGCGGTGCAGGTGAACCTTGGGTACAGGACCGGTTGCTGCTGCAGTGCACATACTGTGCGTGTCGCGGGGGTGTTGCGGACGCAGCGATGTGGGTCAGCCACATAGACAGGACATACAGTGCACCCACAACAGCACACAGGCCCAATGGTGCGCCTGGGGGGGCGAGTCCCCGGCGCGTTCCTCCAGGGGGTCGCGCCTTGGTAACACTGCCACGCCATGCACGCCACCCACGAGTGTGGGGGTGAAAGGGGTCAGAGCCACGTCAGGCCAATGGGCATTGGCTGCCACACCCATAGTGGGCATGGGTTAGGGGGGGGGGCAATGGTGAATGACAGCAGTGGGAGCGGCACGTGCCCACCCCACAGGGCATGGGGTGGTTGCGGGGATGTGAGTGGTATGAACAAAATGAGTCACGGAGCACAGTCACCATCAAACGGCCATCGGTGTGGCCCTTTATTTGCCTCTACCCCTGCCAGCCCCTGTACGCCCCCTCCCACCCCTAGGCGCCTGCCGCCTTGCCGCCGGTGTTGCGGCTGCACATGCTGGTGGGATCCCTGGCTGTGCCGGATGGTCGGGGGGACTGCCAGCCACCCTCCCGGCTGCCATTCACACATGCGCCTCCCGCGATGAGCTCACATGCATCTGCCATGCGTCCTGCATGTGAGGACTAGGGCAGTTATCGCCCTCTGCATGCGCCTTGTGGTCCTCCTGTTCTCCTCTGGTTGTGTACCACCGAGCGCAGTAGACGGCGCACACCTGTGGGGAAAGGACATAGTACTGTGTGGGTTAACGGAAACAGAGGGACCTGCACATGGCCATATCTACCATAGCAGCATGTCCCACTCACCCTCAGCATCAGCTCGCGCCGCAGATGAGCTGGCCTGCATCTCATGAACGATGGTTGGCGACCGCAGCCAGTGCCTCGTTGTGGTGTTGCCGTTTGCCCCTCTGCAGACACGTCCTCTGTCCCTGCAGGTGTCTCAGATGTGTCCCAATCGGGTATGTTGGGGATGTCCATGTCCACATCTGGCAGTGGTGCGGCATGCTC
Organism: Ichthyophis bannanicus; assembly: GCA_033557465.1. Classification (NCBI taxonomy): domain Eukaryota; kingdom Metazoa; phylum Chordata; class Amphibia; order Gymnophiona; family Ichthyophiidae; genus Ichthyophis; species Ichthyophis bannanicus. The sequence goes on along the minus strand of CM066051.1, from coordinate 21,891,963 downwards.
CTCCCCCTCCAAAGCAACGGCCTGGGCCCCTGTGTCCAGAGAGCCCACTGTACCCATCTGTGACTCTGCATCCGGCTCCGTGCCCTGCACGATGGCGCAGACATCACCTGTGTGACACACGGCAACAGCTGTCTGAGGGTTTGTCCCGCTGCCTGGCCCACCCCACAACATCCCCCCCTCAGGCATCTTGTGTGCCAATGATCCACGTGTGTCTGTGGCATGGGCTGTTGTGGCAGCCCTCTACACCTGGGGACAACCCCATGCAGATGCCCCCTGTGACCCGCCCCCCAGTGCATTCCCCCCCCCCCGCGGGGTGCCCGTGAACACCCCTGCCAGGGCTGCCCGCGGCCTCCCCGTAACCGTACACCGCGGTCCCCCAGCAGGTGCATCGGATCACCAGTAAGCCCCCCCCACCCCCGTGCGGCCCACCGCTCCTGCCAACCCTGCCACAGTGCGGGATGCAACAGGTACACATGGGGCGGCCCAAGGGGGGTGCGGGTGGGGCAATGTCCGGGGGACTTCGGTGCGGGGACACCGTTGCATATGTGGCCACGGTGGCAGGGAGAACTGCATGGTGTTACTATACACTGGCTATCTGTAGACATGTCACCTGATGAGTGTATGGATGGTGCGGGACAGATGGACCCCCACATAGCTATATTCCAGTGCACCACGGACAGGCCACAGCGGGTACCAATACAGACGCTGCCCACTCAGATGCCATGGCACACCCGCCGTGCCCTGTCAGCATCACCAGGTCCTACGAAGCACCATAACCTACCTATCACATGGGAGCACTGCCAATATGAGGCCTCTGAATCACAGAATAGACCGGGGAATGGGGACAGGTGGCAATGTCATATAGGGGTGGCAGGAAGCGAAACCCGCACCGCAGTCAGACATGCAGAACATGGAGCATCACCGAACAGGCAAACACATCCTGGTGACAGGATTGCACCAATCAACCTGGGGGACCACCCGGGAGCCAGACACGGTATGTACCACGCCACTGTGGGGATACAACTATTGTGTACCTCCCTCCCGTACCAGACACTGCGCAGACATCACTGATGCACATTTACCAGAGCTGTCATGGTCCATGTAATACATCCAAAGGCAATAGATATCTCCGTACATATTGTGTCTTTGTTCCATTTTTTACATTGTCCCCAGCACCCTCCCCCTGGTCCAGCCATGTTTCCCACTGTCCACCGCCTGCTGGCCTTTTCCCCCTCCTGCCACCCCTGGTTCTGTAGTCCACTCTCCCACTCTCCACATCTGCTCAGACAGACTAATCTGCCTCCTGTTTCCCTCCCGTCAGTCCAATCGTAACCACATATATGTCACCTCTCCGTCCTCAGCCACGACGGCCCCCCCCCCCACTACCCGGCCAATGTGTGGCCATACCTGCCTCACACCCAGGGTGTTTCTGTCCCCTCCCCATTTCACTCCCACAGCCCCGTCCCAGTCTGGCCCGCTACCAACATCAGCTCTCTTCCGCTCCCTGTCTCTCCCAGCGCCCACCCCCGACAGGTCCCTGCAGCAGCCCATCCCCAGTATTAGCCGCACAGTAAACCATGTCCCAGTCCTAGGCCCCCAACAACCCATATCCAGTCCGAGCACCCACAGCCATTGTCAGTGTGTGTCCCGCCATCAGCTCATTTCCATTTCCAGCCCCCCATGCGCCCATCAGCCCATGTCAAATCCTAGCTCCCCTCCACTCAGCCCATTTCCAAACCAAGCCCCCCGTGAGACTACGTCCAGTTCTAGCCCCTTCAGGAGTCCCTTGCAATCCCAAACCCCCACCACAGCCCATTTCCAATCTTAGCCCCCCCCCCAACAGCCAATTTCCAGTCCTATTCTAGCCCCTCCATCAGCCTATTTCAAGTCCTAGCCCCCCGCCAATTCACCCGTTTCCAGTCCTAGCAACCCCACCAGCCCATTAACAGTCTTAGCCCCCCCAGCACATTACCGGTCCTAGCCCCCCATAGCCCATTAACAGTCCTAACCCCCAGCAGCCCATTTCCAGTCAGCCCCCCCAATAGCCCAGTACCCGTCCAACCCCCCCCCCCATCAGCCCACTTCCAGTCCTAGCACCCCCCCCCCTGGCCCATTACTAGTCCTAACCCTCCCCTATCGGCCCACGTCCAGTCTTAGGCCCCCCCCATCAGCCCACTTTCAGTCTTAGGCCCCCCCCCCACTGGTACCAGTCCTACTCCCCCGTCCCCCCTCTCTTCCCGGGTTCCAGAACCCCCGCTGCTTCTGCCGCGGCCGCTTCCGGTGTGCGGCCGCGGGGCCCCCCTCCTGGCCAGCAGAGCCCCCTCCCCTGCCCGGCAGAGCCGCTCAGTCCCTGCATTGCTGACGTCATCCCCGAACGTGGGCTTATTTTCAGAGCCGCGAGCTCTCGCGGCTCTGACAAGGAGCCCGCGTTCGGGGATGACGTCAGCGATGCAGGGACTGAGCGGCTCTGCCGGGCAGGGGAGGAGGCTCTGCCGGCCAGGAGGGGGGCCCCGCGGCAGCACTCCTGATGCTGCCGCGGCAGAAGCAGCGGGTTTTTTGGTGTTTTATGTGTTTAAAATATGGGTTGGAGAATGTTTTTTTCGAGGGGCCCCCAGAAAAGCGGGGCCCAGTGCAAAACAAATTCTTGCTCAATGGACGGGCCGGCCCTGAGTGGACTGTTATTTGCGCAGGAACCCCTGAAACGTGGTACCCTGTGCAAAGCACGTTCCTGCTCAATGGACGGTCTGGCCCTGCCTGTGTACACCATCCTCTGTCAGGGGGGTTCAGGCACCCATTCCCAGCCCTGCATGCACTGCCTAATGCCACACACCACCACCCAATGGTGGCCACCTCTCATCCTTGCTCCTGAGTGTGTGGTCCCTCTGTGCCCGTCTGATCCCCCGCGTCCAGCAGAGACAGTTTCTGTCCCACCCCCCTGCCCCTTCACACACCATGTGCTTGTACTATAACCTACCGGCCTGTGGGTGGGCTGTGTCCAGCGCAGCAGGCAAACCGTGGACATACATGGGCCCCAGTCGATCCGCCAGGCGCCTCTCAAGGTCTGTTAATTGGGCCACGGTCGCTGGGCCCCCTCCTGTGCCTTGTGCCGCACGTCGCTCTCGCACCAGCTCTGCCCGTATATGGCGCTTGATGTCACAGAAGCGTTTTCTTAGGTTTTCGATGTCCCGGGGCGGCCCTTCTGCTCCTGCCACCGCCGCCTGCACCTCCCGCCATGCCCCTGTGCGTGCTGCGATGGTCAGGGTAGTGCTCTGCCGGCCGAAGAGCAGGTCATTATCTGTCCAGTATGTTAGACAGCAGGTGCTCATTCTCCTGTTGGCTGAACCTTGCAGCCCTGCGTCGGCTCTCCGCAGGGACAGGAACCCTTGCCTGGCGGCGTGGTCCTCTTGGATGGCCACCTGGGGTCAGTGGCACCCCCGATGGTCCTGCTACCTGGTTGTCACCAGATGTGGCTGCTGCTCCTTCTGTTGTGGACTGCTCTGGTGCATGGTCCATGTCCTTGCTCCCTTGTGCATGCATAATGTTGCTGTTTGCTCCGCGGAAGGGATGGAACCTCCATTTCCTGTCATTTATATGGGGCATCCTGGGGTGTGGCTCGCAAGGGGACGCCTGCGCACGCAGTCACGTTTGTCTTTGGCGCGCATTGCATCGCGCATTGCGTCGCGCATTGTCACGTGGCATCGCACATCGTTACGTACCTGACATCATATATCCGCGTTTCTGCAGTGGCTGCCGTTTCGCGTATTCTACTCCCACATCCCTTATTGAGTGTGTAGTTGTCTGCAATGCTGGTGCGTATATTTGTTTAGGTTTTGCTATCTGCGATGTGTTTCTTCTGGCATGAGCTGATGCTGGCCAACGTCACACGTAGGCGACCTCGCGTTGACGTTGCACGCGTTGTTACGCGCGTTGCCTCGTGTCCTCCGTCGTTTGTGCATGGGTGTATGCCTTCCAGGTTATCAGGGTAATGGCGTCTTGGCGTCGCAGTATCTGTGCTATGTAGTTGCTATACGGCGTTCGACATCGCTCGGTATCACCCACATCTGTGTAGCAGGCAGGGGATCATCCACGGCTGCATTACCGGAAGGCGCGTCACAGTGCGCGTTGAACCTTTCATCAGGTATCTTTCCATTATACTGTTTTCTAGATCTTTCTATTTGCCCATGGGAGTGGCACCCATGTGGTGTCCATCCCCACCCACACCACTATATCTAACCCTTTTACCCTCCTCACTGTATGGACCATGGCTCATACTGCACATGCAGCTGGTGCAGTGGTTGCTTTGCTAGAGATTGCTGAGTTGCTTTACGAGGGGAGGGAGATGTTGTCCCAGGGGCAGCGGCCCTGGGCATGGGTGGGGCACCACTGCAACTCAGGCCTGCAGCTGTTGGGCCAGCACAGGCAGCTGTGGCTGACCAACGGCGCCATTGGCGCGCTGAGCTCCACCCACGCCTGGCCCGTATCTACAGGACCAGGGTCCTGCTCGGGGACCTGCGGGAGGGACAGGTATTCTCCCTCTACCGGTTGGACAGAGGGGCCATTAGGGAGCTCTATCAGGAACTCAGACCTGACCTAGAGCCCCTGACTGCCCGGTCACATGCTATACCGGGTATGACCAAGCTCCTTGCTGCCCTACATTTCTTTGCCTCTGGCTGTTTCCAATCCTCAGTGGCAGCAGTGGGTGGTCTGAGTAGGCCCACCTTCTCCCGCTGTCTCCACCAGGTACTGCGTGCCATGGTCAGCCGGGTTGGGAATTACATTGCAATTCCCAACGGTAGGCAACATTGGGCAGCCCTGGCACTGGCATTCCATAGGATCGCTGGAATACCACAGGTGATGGGCGCTATAGATTGCACACATGTTGCCCTTGTCCCGCCACGCGACAGGGAGGTTGTGTACCGCAACCGGAAACACTTCCATTCCCTCAATGTGCAGGTTATCTGTGATGCTACTATGCGTATCCTGAATGTGGTTGCAACGTTTTCCAGGGTCTGCCCATGACTCCTATATCCTGCAGAACTCAGCTGTGTTTGACCAGTTTCAGACTGGTCAATTTGGTGACTACATACTGCTGGGTGTGTATTCTGTGTATCTGGCAGACTCCTACTGTAGATGGGTGTCTGTACTACATTGCCACGGTTTCCCACTGCCTGCCTGCCCCTGCAGCAGTCCTTGTGGGGGCACACTGTTTGGTGTTGGCCACGTCCTCATGCGGGGTGGCCGGTGTCTTGGTCACAGACATGTGTCATGTGACACACCGCTCTTTGTCAGATGTGTGGTTGTTTTGGACTTTGTTTCCAGGTAATGCGTTACAGCTATGGTCTTGTGCCAGCTTATTGCGAGGGTGTTGTTTCTACACCAACCTGTCATTTGTGAACGGCCCTCTGTTGTGTTGGGGGAGTCTGGGTTGTATATTGAAATGAGGGTGTATAACATTGGGTCATACACATAGATTGTGTGCTGCATGTTGTTCTCTTTCATGATGTTGCATAGTGTTTGTTTGTAGATGTTACATAGGGGTGCTGATAGCGCGGATCCGTGTGGTCCCCCTTGTCGGCTTTCGTTGGGTCACCCAGGGGGGGTGGCCTTTACACATCCTCATGGGTGTCACCCTGTGTACGCAGCCTACTCTTTCGGCCCATGTTGTGGGTTCAACAAGGGTTGTGTTCTGGCCGTTTCACCTATTACACATGTCTGCTGCATGCCTGTGGGCCGTCTTCGGGGTCCCCTGTCACCCGCGCCTGTTGCTTTCCCCACACCACACAGGCAATATGTCCCAATGGCTTGCACCCTGTATGCGGCGGTTTGGCTCATCCACCTACCTGCACACCTGTGCCTCCCTGCACCCCCATGTGCTACTTGGCAATGTATGTCATCTGGCCGCACAGCGACCACCACTGCTCCTTTACGCCACAGTTCATGCACATGTCCTGTATCACAGTTGCATGGGTGTGCCCTGCCACTATCGGCATGTCATGGTCATTTGCCACTGGCCTTCACAGTCTCTGCTGCACTGCCACTGTGTTCACTGCATTTGCCTCGTATCTGTGTGCATGTCCTCTCGGCTCTCCAGTTATGGATTACTACGTCATTCATTTCATTGTTTGCTCATTACGCATGTGACATTGATCCATTATGTTTTGCAGGTGATGCAGGATATGGGTGTCGCACCTGGCTGCTCACCCCTGTGCGTGTCCCGCGCACAGGTGCAGAGATACGGTACAATGAGGCCCATGCCTCCAGTCGCTCAGTGATTGAGCGCACCTTTGGCGTTCTCAAATGTCGCTTCAGGTGTCTGGATAGGACTGGCGGAGCCTTACAGTACCATCCACTGACTGTGGCACGGATCATCATAGCCTGTTGCATACTACACAACATTGCTCTCAGGCACAATATCCCTGTCGAAATTAATGAGGGTCCTGGGGAGGATCCTATGTGCCCCCCTGCACCTGGCCATGGTGACACACGTGCAGGGATGGCAGCCAGGCAACAGCTGATCGAGGACATCTTTACCTGTAAGTTATGGTTGTGCTGGCGACGTGTCACTGTCTTCACCATGTTAGATGGTGTGCGTATTGTTCTTCACTGCCAGCTCATGTCTCCATATGTCTGCCCTGTTCCTGTCTCCACAGGATGTGCGTCTGCATTCCAGGTCCACCCAGTGTGCCTTACTATCCATTTTGCAGCTGTGCTGCATGTGGGGATTGTGTGCTCATATCTGCATCCTTCCTGTTTGCTATGGTGAGTTGTCAGGTTTTTGGGTATGCATGGCGGTCATCACGTCTGGGCACATATACGTTGTTTTCTCTCCACTACTCCTATGGTGCTACACATGTATCTGTACCAGTGCTCCTTCGCCCCTCGCCTCCATGTGTCACACATGTGGCCTTTACCTGTTCACATCCTTGGGGTCTTCATGGTGTTTCTTGCACACATCATGTGCATCTGTGTGTGTGCTCTTGCGCGGGACAGTGTCTGTTTGGGGGGTGTGCAGATCAGCAGCTGCCATTAGGTCTCTGGACAGGTTTCTGCCACACATGCATGTGATGTGTTGTGTGTCTCCATTTGTCGTTCAGTGTTTGGTGGAGGTGCATCTGGCTTTCGTGCATGCATACCTTCCCATGATGTGTATGTTCCTTGTTGTTAATTGTCCTGGCTACATGTCCATTCAGTTTGCGCGTCCCTGCCTATCTGTGTTGTAAGGCTGTGTTTGGACACATCACCAATTATCGTGGAGCAACCAGCTGTTACCTTTTGTTGTTGGCCGCATGTACATTGTGCACATGTGTCCCCTATGTCACACCGCTGTGTCACGGTCAGGCGAATAATCCGCTGTACATGAAAGTTGTGTTCACACAGGGCACATTGAACCATGGGAATGTTCCTCTCACAGCAACACATATAGAGGTGATTACGTACGCTGTGCATTGGTGTCTGGATACACGTTTGGGGCTGTTTGTGCATTTGCCAGACACGGACATTCCCAGTCAGGGCACTGGCGTAACATTCAGGTGCCCCTCTCCTTCCATTGTCTGGGACATACACGGCCTGCCTATGCTTCAAATCGGCTATTGTTCACCAGCTGTTGTTACGTTTTATCTAGTTATGTCAACTCTGCTGCCCATGCCCTCGACCCCTGTGGTGTATGCGTGTCATGTGCATGTACATGATCCTCTTGGGATGGTGCGGTGGTGTTCACTGGCATCTACGTCAGTGGTCCATGTGCAGTGTGCTCAGTGTTGTGGCCATGTTATGAGGTGCTATCTATGCATTCAATGTGTTGCTGGTCTTAGGTGTGTCTCCTTTGTGTCCACAAGGTGTCGTGGGTGTTTGTGATAGTCCCTTAACTGATGTCTGCATCATTTCACACAGGTCACAGGCAGCAATGGTGACACATGTGTTCCACTGCATCCTGGCCTCTCGTCATCCATATGTGGTTGGGCACAGCACCCATGTGGGCGTGTTAACACATGTGGGCGACCCGGGGGGGGGTCATCCTTTGCACGTTGGACACACGCAACTTTCCCTGACACATTGTTGGCCTATTGTTCCTGTTCATGCGGTGCGTGGCCTGTCGTTGCTGGCCAGACCTTCCTTGGTGTTTCCTCATTTTATGTAGGGGGTTGTAGCGCTGTACATGGGTTTGTGACCTATGGACTGTCCAGGTTATCATGGCATCTGGCCTTGTTGCTCTGCATGCTTTCTCCAGTGTCCTATGTTTGCAGGGGATGTTGTCTGTTGTGCATACGGTGCATGCAGGCACTGTGCGGTCCTATCATGTTTTGACCATTAGCCTCACATATCACTGTCTGTGTCCGTCTACTGTTGTTGTGCCCTTTTGTGCATGGGTGGCAGCAGGGGGTTCTTAGAGTGTGTTGGCTCCACAGACATTAACAGGTGTGTGGCGTTGTAACGTGTGGTGGGTGTGTCCATGTGACATTTCTTGCCACACAGGACCCATGTGGTTCCTCACGTCATATGGTACACCTGACTGCTGCATATGATGTCTGCTTGTGTCTGGTGCTTGCCTCGGGGGGAACAGATGTCTGCACATGCATGGTGTGGCATGTTTGGTGTGTGGGTCACCCCATTTCATTTACACCTGGGTGCATGACGTTTTTGTTGGCACCTACACGTTGTCTGTTTCTACTTTGTGTGCTGATTACCTGCCCATATCATGTGTGTGGCACCATCACATCTCCACCCACCCATCCATGTTTTAGCTGTTCATGTCCATGTGGCATGTTTGCTATCCATGCGCCACATTGTCTGGACTAGGGGTAATGCTCCTTGTGGGGTGGTGCATCTGATGAGATACCTGTGCAGTGGTTCTGCCGATGTGTGTTAGCCTGGGCCTCATCCCTGATGTTGTTGGTGATTGGCATGTTTGTCCTTTGATCCTGTGCCCCTTTCCACAGCCCATCCACATGGGCCTTCCTTGCCGTATCCACTTGGCCACCTCATGTGTCACATCCCTACTCATTTGCATGTTGTTGGGTTGACATAACGTCTCCTGGTGTGGGTGTGTTGGTGGGTGTGTGTGGACATGTTCATTTGTGTCGCCCATCCCACCTGTGGACTGTGTTGTTGTCATCTGTGCACCCTCCTCCACATGTACGCTGACTCATGCCTACACTCTGTGGCTCCATTTCCTGACACGCAGCTGTGGTTTGTCATGTTGGCCTGCTGTGGCCCTGTCTACATCCCTTGCTATGTGCCACAGTGTACTACACAGGTCATCTGTTCACTCCAGTGGTTTCCATCCGAGGGGTTTGAGCTGTACACTCTCTCTGTTGCTCCCTTCCTCTGCCTTTCCCACACTGATCCCTGTTGTTGCTCTCACACTGGTTGTTTGGCTTCTGCGTCCTGTCTGGCCATATTCTCGTGGTCACATGTGCTGTGCCTCCTTTGGTGCCTGTATTTGCCTCATTGTGGGCTGAGGTGTCATGTATGTTGGTGTGGACTGCAGCCCCATATCCTACCCAGCTACCGTTGTGTACGTGGCATCTGTTTGTGCGTGTTGGCCGTGTGTTTGCTCTGCCTTTTCTGCTCACCTCCCTGGCAACCTCACTCTCCAATGGGGGACCCATATTCCCCTCACCTGCCACACACAGTCTTTCCAAGTACACCAGTTTCCCAACACCCTCCATCTGCTGCCTGTTCATTGTCTGTACTGTGTGCTCTAGGTGGTGTTTGTGCTACACGTGTCTCTGTTCCACACAGGTCCTGCGTGCTCTCCAGCGACCGCTTGCAGCCTATACAGCACATGGACCTTTGCAAACATACCATTTCTGGTACACAATGCCAGATTGTTCTGGGGACACAGTTCCATCAGCGATGTCCTGCCACGTTCTCCCTCAGATTGCAGGTTAGGTTGGGCACCTGTTTTGACTGTGTCCTTGTACACCTTTTCAGCCGACTTCCTGCCCACAACATTATGCTGGAGTCGTTAGGTGCTCTATGCCAGTGGCGCACATATTGCTATCTCCCTCCTGTACAGGCGCCGTGGTGGCGCCAGACCCCTGCTATGTCCTGCTGGTGTGCATCTGCTGTGCACCATGGTTACTGTTGCTTGCACCCCTATCCTTGGCTCACCAGCAGACCCCTTGGGTATCGACATGGCACCCCTCGCTGCACAGTCAGGGGGTTCTGGGTCAGGTGTATGGGAACATCTGCATCTCCCTGCGCACAGTGACCAGGGTATGCTTGTTATTGCTGTTGCTTTTGCCTCTGACATTCAGTTTGACAAAGCGGTCTGTGATGTTATTGGGCCTTCTATATTTGGTAATGATCATGACCTTGGTCTTGATTGTGCTTGCCATATGCCCTTGTTTGCTGAGACCTTGCTTTGTTTCTTTGTCAGGCAGCCCTCACATGTACATGGTGCGTCCTCTGTGATTTTGTTTGGGGGCTTGGATCATTTGGCATTTTTGACCCAGAGGTTGCCAACCTCATTATTGTGACTGTATTATGTGCACTGGCAATATGGGCATACAGTTGGTTCCAGACGTGTGTTTGGGCCACAGGTCATGGGTGTTAGCACACAGTTGGTCATTGTGATCACCTTGGTGTTTATTTTCTTATCCTGCTTTAATCTGCTGCTGACAACAACACATCCCTCACACTGCAGACTCCTCACAGTGACTCATCATGGACCTTGTCACATGCCCTATGGGGGGGGGCTTTGGGATACGCCCTATGGGGTGCTGTGCCAGGCAGTGGACAGTGGCCTTTGCCCTCTGGTGCGGCTTTCGTGGGATACACCAAATGGCAAACTCCGATTGCATTCATGTGGGTGGATGTTGTCCAGCAGGACCTGTGGGACATACAAACCTGACACCTATGACATATCTGATCTGGTGTAGGGGACAGGGCGTGCACTCATCCACACATACGCACACCTTGCTGTGACACACCCACCTAGTACCAGGCCCATAGTTTTGTCACACAGAGCATGTCCTGGTGCTGTTTGCTGCTGGGTTACACTGGCAGGGTAATTGGGTTGTCACCTGCATTGTTTCTGGTACCATATGACGCATTCTCTCCTTTCTTACCTATTTGTGTAGAGATTTGCCTTTGTACGTTTCACACGCCCGGTTCCAGCTGCACATTCACAGCATATCCTACCTTTGGGGGCTGCGCCTCTCAGGCTTACACGCACACTACCAACGTGGGGTTGTGGCCAATCCTTCCAACCTCTCATGTTCATTTTCTCATGCTGAGTCACTTGGGTTATCTATGGCTTAGACACAGGGGTGACTGGTTCTACATATGTGTGACCTCTATTTCTAGAGGGTACTGTTGCAAGCAACCTTGGTACTTTGCCACCACAGGGGGACGTGCACTCAGGGACCCTGCACCAACAGGCAGTTCCTTGCCCATTGTGCTGATCATCGGTCTGCCCTGACATACAGATTTTGTGGCTTCTTCCGGGACACCATGTTGGGATACTGTCTGTTACTACTATGTACAGTGACACACACAGTCATTTCACCGTAGCATACCCGTGGACTATGTGGGTAAGGCCCCCTCTTGTGTTCATCTATGGACTGCTGGTCTGCATGTGCATTGCACCATGGGTGTGCCTGCCTTTGTGCTCATCATGGCCAGGACAGCAGCAGTTACATGGTGTTCTGCTGTCCTTCTGTGGGTAGCCAGGGGGTGGTTAGCAGCTCTGGGGCTGCAGGCCAGTGGGTTATTCATTGCGTGTTGGGCCAGTAGTCATGGGATCAGACCCACAATGAATTCCTTTTATTTGGCTGTCTGGAGCATTATATGTTTTACATACACCAGACTGCTACCGGTGACAGCCCCTCCACGGACTATTACCTTACTGCGCCTCATGGGCCCACCATGTGTCACCTTCTCTGGCTCCCTCTACATTACCTTAGGGACCGCTCTATGGGGGACATTCTGTTGTACCTAGGCTGACACTACACTTTATTATGTGGCATGTGTTGTGCATTGTGGGGTTCTTTCTGCAGTAACCTTGGGTACGCCAATGTGTGTGTGTGTTTTCTAGCAAATGTACGTCACATACATGACATGTACATGCCCCCTCACTCACTAGATAACATGTGGGTGTGTTTACTTGCACCCCATTCGGAATGGGAACATAGACATGCCCCATCACTCAATATCTACTGTGTGGGTGTTTTTACTTGCACCCCTCCAACACGACAACCATAACAATATGGGACCTGCCCCCTCCCTCATTGTGTCATGTACAGGGTGCTACATCAGGCAGCCTTCTGCATATGCCACCCTGGGAACTCGGACCCATGCTGCCCGTATCAGCTGTCAGTGCAGTAACCATTGTGCTACAGCTCTGTATGGGTCAGGGATGTTTGCTGGCAACCCTCCGACACATAACAGACATATACATGCCCCCACACTCAGTGAATAATGTGTGGGTGTGTTTACTTACACCCCATACGGACAGCAAACATAGACATGCCCCCTCACTCACTATCTGATATATGGGTGTGTTTGCCTGCATCCCTCCGACACGTCCAGGAAATAAAATATAATTGGTGCTGCCCCCTCCCTCATTGTGTCATGTACAGGGTGCTACATCAGCCAGCCTTCTGCTAATGCCACCCTGGGGACTCGAACCCATGCTGCCCGTATCAGCTGTCAGTGCAGTAACCATTGTGCTACAGCTCTGTATGGGTCAGGGATGTTTGCTGGCAACCCTCCGACACATAACAGACATATACATGCCCCCACACTCAGTGAATAATGTGTGGGTGTGTTTACTTACACCCCATACGGACAGCAAACATAGACATGCCCCCTCACTCACTATCTGATATATGGGTGTGTTTGCCTGCATCCCTCCGACACGTCCAGGAAATAAAATATAATTGGTGCTGCCCCCTCCCTCATTGTGTCATGTACAGGGTGCTACATCAGCCAGCCTTCTGCTAATGCCACCCTGGGGACTCGAACCCATGCTGCCTGTATCAGCAATCACTGCAGTAACCATTGTGCTATAGCTCTGTATTAGTCTTGTATGTCTGGGTGGCTACTTATGCTTTACGCGCGGTGGCCCGCTCGTTAGTTTCGTAACGCGCCAGGTAACGCTCGTTGGTTTCGTAACGCGCGCTAGGTCTTCCGCGGTCCCGCCCATCTCCTTATTTGGGGGTTTGTCTTCTTAACACGGCTCCTACCGCGAACTGCACTAACGCGATTTAGTAAACAGACCCCATGTACTGTTATTCTCTGAAATGTATTGGTTTAATATTTGTAGTGTTGCCTTTTGATAGGTAGAGTATGGTGCTTTGTGAGTCCTGGTAGTGCTGTTACGATACAGTGGGCTTTCTATGGGTTCTAAATGGGCAGTGTTTGTAGTAGTTCCTAATGTGCTTGTCCTGAATTATAGTAATGTAGAAATCTTTTAGTCTTTCTTTATCCATACTCATTAAGAGGCATGTTTACTAAAAGTTAGTGTATGTTAATTTTACGCAAATATTTATGCAAATGAGTCCCTTATGCAAATGAGACCCACACCGAGTCTCCGCACATGGCCCTGCACCCCCCTTGGGCCGCCCCTGATCCCATGTCTCACCCCAGTAACCTATACAATGTACAGCAACAATTCAAATAAACACATAGAACAAAAGGGGCAAAGCACTCCACCGAAACAGGTATAACCAACACATATAACAAGCATTCAAGTAGAGCAATTATGACAGCAAACAGCACCTCAAGGGAGCGTAGAAGTGTCTATATCTTCACTAAGCAGATCCTCTGGTTCAGTGTCTGAAGGATGACATGAGCCAGGCACCTTACACTTCTTAGGAGTAGAGACTTCCCATTCTCCTTGGATGCTCCGGAAGCATGGAGAATGACCACCCCCTCCTCATTTTGAAGTGAGTCCAGAAAGTCTATATAGTCAGACAACTCCAAAATTTTATGTAAGTCATTATTCTGGAGAAGACTATAGGTGCTCCAAACTTTCCCACTTCTCGTGAAACCCTGATATCATATACTTCATCGAGGAGAGGGGACAGCAAGAGTTGCTCTGTCTGACTCCAAATCTGTCCCATTCTCTCTCTCTCTCTCTCACAGTTATGCAGAAACAGATCAGAACAGCCACCGCAGTTTGAGATAAATGGCCCCACATACTGCACACACTCACTTCTTGTTGTACACACTTGATTCTGGTTCCGCTCACTCTAATTCAGTTGCACAGAGCTCTAGTGATGTTCCCGTATGGTGCTCATCACACTATGAGAAACACCATTCATGGAGCAATCAGAATGCAGTGGGTGGAATATGGCCAAAACAGCTGGTTTTCCAGCCAAGACGGGCACTGTTGTGTGTCAAGCATGCATTCCACCTCAAAGAAAGAATGTTGTAACCAACACACCATCAATGGGGAGCAGAACTGGCAGGAGTCGGAGCCCAGGAATCGGAGACTAAAGAGATCTTATGGTTTGGGACCCAATCACTGGCAATAGCACAAGCTCCAATAAAAGGGGGAGATAGCACCACAAAAGAAAGTCCTCTCCAGACAGGCATTTGAAGTCAGGGCCAGATGGAGTGTGTTGGTTCTGAACCTCAACACTCATAACAGTAGTCAGCCAAAGCGGAGGAGAAAATCCTCTTCAGAGAGAAAGAGCTAATGAAGAGTTGCATGGAGAACGAGTGGATTGAAAGTCAAACCGCAGAAGATGACAGGTAGTTACCAGCACTTGAAATCAGAGGCAGCTAAGCAGCCCAGGTAGGCTGAATTGCCAGAGCTCAACACCAGGGGAGAGCATCTGAGGTGATCAACATGTGTGGGAGATCACAGATATCGTCGCTGAAGTTACCATCATTAAACTAGATAATTCATGCCGAAGAAAGGGAGTTATCCACAGAATGAATCAGAGGAAGGGAGAGCTCCTCTACTATGTGTCCATCTTCGTTGGGATCACTAGTGCCACTCCTCCCCTGACCCCCCCCCCCCCCCAGAAACGCCCAGTTGTTCTACTGAAACTGGTTTTCCTCTCCTGCTTGAATATAGATTCCTGCCTGGGACATGCTTATAAAAATGAATTAGTTTACTGTGTGTTTAGCCCCAAAAGTGAATGCGAGGGTGGAGCGTGATCAGCGATATGAAATAGAGACATGCCCAGCCAGTCCCATGTAGTCAGTATGGGTTTTGCACCACTCCCTCTCTCATTCTGCCAGTGCTCTGAACATCACCCATTAAGATTGTGGTATGTGCAGCATAAGAACATAAGATATGCCATACTGGGTCAGACCAAGGTCCATCAAGCCCAGTATCCTGTTTCCAACAGTGGCCAAACTAGGTCATAAGTACCTAGCAGTTTCCCCAAAAGACACAGGTTCCACAATGCTTGTAATGGGTCAAGCAGTGATATCCTTCAGAAGCTCATTAACAAACAAAATGCATTTCCTCCAGTACTGTATAAAATAAAAAGATATCCAAGATGCTACATATTCAGATTCCCAAAGTTGGACTATTTACATTCGTCACTAAACAAAAGCTAATTTCTTTTCTGTTGTTAGAGGTTGAGCTGTCCATACCATATCTCCCACATTTTGCAGGAGTTAAAGGTAATAAGAATATAAGAACATAAGATATGCCATACTGGGTCAGACCAAGGTCATCAAGCTGTTGTCGCTAAACCTAAGACACAGGTATTCAGTGTTTAATTTGTGTTCCTAATTTTTACCCTGCCCTTTTCCTTTTGAATAAAATTATTTAGAATGTGACAATGCGCATGTAGAATGTGAGATATCACCCACCACTTTGGTTGGAGACCTCTCCGGCTGGACATGGAACACAGTCATAGCAGCAGATGGGCTTTCCTTCCCTGGTTAATTTCCTAAAGCCCGGCAGACAGCTCTGGCTGCATCTGGACTGTGGAGGCGTCTATGCAATGAGAAATAAATGTGGATAACTGGAAAGAGCAGTGTTTCCTTTATGTCTACTTATGGACCAATCCAGACCTTTTACCTTCAGAAGCTCATTAACAAACCCTTCAGCAGAATACAGTGCTGAGTTATGAATCCTATTTTACAAACGAAATTCTGAAACAAGTTCCTATCTGAGATCTGAAATTTAAGTTGGGCTGGGAATGACTTGAGAACTGTATCTGGCAGCTAGAAAGAATTAAATACATTATAAATGCTAGCTTTAAAGTTAACAGTTTAAGAAGAAAATTGGGTCAGAAGGTGTTTGGGATATGGCAGCACCAGAGGGAAGGTGCTTCATCTATTTCACTTCTATATGTATGTAAATTTTCAGAAGATAGCGTCACATATGAGTACCATATACAGTACTGGTTGACTTCGATTTCTGGTATAGAAACTGTCCATTTGGCCTTGACAAAATCAATCTATCATTGTATGAAAAGATTGATAATCCTGAGAATTTGTCAAGGGTTATAAAGTTATAACAAGGTGATTAGCTCCTGGACATGTGCACAACAAAATGTTTGTGCTTATTTGCTTTTAATCAGAATATACCTGTTCAATAAGTTCTCAGATCTAATCTGTTTGTGTATTCATCCTGTTTCTCCCCATTCAAGTCTGTGGGGGGAGGTATTTTACAATGGGATAATCAGTCTTGCTATATATTTTCAATCAAAGCTGCTTAAAACTCGATGGAAGAAATCTTGCAGTGCTCGGAAAATATCAGGCAAACTAGGCAATTGCCTAGGGTGGAAATCTCTGAGGGCGCAAAGAGCAGGGCAGGAAAGAAGGACACTATGGGCCTGGAAGAGTCTGAATTCTTCACACAGCTGCAAAATCCCCTGTGGGTTCTGTCAATGCATACCTACAACTTGCTCCTGGGGACTCATAAACTTCCAAAAAGCCCTGGGCCTTCATCCAAATGTATGTAATTTGTGCTGCAATTTTCTAGGACACTGCTTTGGACCATAAAATATTGTCCAATATGCACACAAGAAAGGCTTCATGCTACCTACCACAGATATACAACTTGTTATATTATTTATCAAGGGGTGATGCTTCCATTCTTATTACTGCCAGGCTATTAGAAAAATGAGGATCATATATGGCCCCCAGATTGCATGGAATTCTTATGCTGTTCACTGTTCAGGATAAAACGTCCTCACCAGACTTGACCCATAGTAGGAGGGGTTGTGTCGCACATTGTTAGTCATCGGTGGAGCCTTCCAGCTGTACTTTCAAACATGCTCCAATAGAAGATTCTTCTAGGCACTGTTCGTTTCATCCACAGACTGCTCTCTCAGCCCCAAAAGACCGCCATCTCTCCCACTCCTCTCTAATGCTGTGCAAACTCAATATGTGACCGCCGTGGCACTGGTTCCACTTGTAGCAAACTGCAGTGAAGGCCTCAGTTCTCAGTCACAAAGATCTGTTGCCTGTGACATTCCTCATAGCTAAGTATCTCAAAACCAGCAGGTGAATCGACAGTAAGGGACTATAGTGTTAAAGTTGCTATTTGCTGGATCAGTTGAAGGTAGTTATAGAGTTGTGGTGAGGCAGCCATTACCATTGGGCTCACTGGCGCACCCCAATGATGGTTTTAAATGTTTCGTACCATTCTGGAATCAGAGAGGCATATTGGTCTTTTTATCATTACACTGGACCTGCCTTTGTAATGCAGCTATGCAACATAGACATTATCGCACCAGACACTTGTAAATTCGATCCATTATAAAATGGCTCTTGGGGTTTGGATGTGATGGACACATCTGAATGGGCATTTTCAGAAATGCAAGTCAGGAATAGAGTTTTCTCTGCTATGACTTTGCCCTCATTAGTGCCCCTTTTACTCCTTTCCAATGTAATGGTCCAACTGAATCCCTCACAGGATTTTTGCTTCAAATGTACTTGAGAAAGTCATAATATATAAACAAAATATTGTTCTATAAATTAATTATTTAGTTGTTGTGGTTGTTAAGTGCCATTGAGTCAATGTCGACTCATGGCAACCCTCTAGATAGCTGAGCTAAACTGTGTTCAGTCTTCAGTCAGGTGACTCACTGTTGATAGAGTGGCCCCATAGCTGCTGTTATTGTATCAGTCCATCTCATGCTGGCTTTCTTTTTTTGTGTTGGCCTTTACCTTGCCAAGCATGATGTCTTTCTCTAGTGATCTTTCTCTTTGTATAATATGTCCAAAGTATGAAAGTCTAAGGGGCATGTTTACTAAACATTCCTAACGTGCGGGGCCGCGCTAGTGTGCCTGTGCCATATAAGGAGTGGGCGGTTCAGGCAGAAAATAGAAAAAAAACGGTAGTAAGCAACCGGACGTGTGCGCGTCGCGCTAATGTGCGGGGGTCGACATTAGCGCGTGGAAAGGCAAAGTGGCGTGCTGCTGAGTATACAAAACAACAGAGCCGTGGTTCAACGGTGAAGACACTGACCAATGGTGCAGGGGCCATGGGTTCAATCCCCCAGTGTGCGCAACGACAAAGGTCAGCTGAGGCAGTAACTGTAATGATTAAAATTGTTTTAGGAGGCAAATTAATTTGGAACGGCATAAGGCGGCGCACAGTTATTTTTGGGCGGCATAAGGCGGCGCACAGTGCTTTTTGGGCGGCATAAGGCGGCGCACAGTTATTTTGGTCCCCTTGGGCGGCAGAAGGCGGCGCGCTGATAGGCACAAGGCGGCGCGCTGATGCACAAGCACAGGAACAGAGCCACAGCACAATGGTTAAAACACTGACCAATGGTGCAGGGATCAGGGGTTCAACTCCTCACAATGCCCAGTGAAAAATGCCTGCTGAGGCAGTATGTATTATGTTGTGGAGTGCTGTAGGAGGCTGTATAATTTTATTTTGTTATCACTACTAGCAAACGCACTCTCCCAGCATGTTAACATACGGCGGCCCATAAGGCACATGTTACAGTACACTGTTCGCCAAGGCACCCTTGAATGTCCCCTATAGGGCAGCATGTATGTTGCGACACAGGATAATGTATAGTGCACCCTATAGGGATGGCAACCATAAGGTGGCCTACAGGGCGCCCTATGAAGCACCCTCAGAGGCACCTAATGGGTATAGTAAGCTGAGGGTGGTCTTGCCGGCATAGACATATGTACAGTAAATAAAAATAAAGCTGTGGACAGCCCTACCAAAGGGCCCCACTGTGGGTTTGAACCCATGACCTCTGGCTGCACAGGCAGTGATGTAACCATTGCGCTACAGCTCCATAGCTGTAAGCAGGCTCCTGGCTGGCTGCAGATAGCCTACACGTCACCTCACAGACAGTCTGCTGGTGTCAACAGGATAGGGTTAGGCCACCCGTACCCATGATGCACTGCACATGCAAATTAGCTGTCCGCAGATGGACACAAGATGGGGAATGCACCCCCACAGCACCTCGGCCCTGTTGGGGGAAGTGACCGGGTGCACCCACACAGCACCTTGGCCTAGTAGGGGGCACTGACCGGGTGTTTTACTGGCACAGAGTAGCCACACACCGTTACATCGTGCGGGTACTGTGCTCACCCTGAGTGTGCAATGAGGTGGCCAGGACCAGGTCAACAACACCTGCCATGGCTGATGGAGGCCAAGCGGGCTTTCCAAAGCAGTGTTAATGTGTAAGATAGCTAGTTTCTGCACAAACACCATGGATATCCCTGTCTGCTGCTATCAGGCACCCCCCCCCAGTGGCAAACATGGGCCCCATCAAGGGATCCACACTCTACCTCCCTGCAAAGGTGGCAGTAGAGGGCTACAAACAGTCTGCTGGTTAGTCCATAGTGCATGTTCCTAATGGAGATGCATGCACCCAGAACTGGGCTGTCTGCATACACAGCAAGCAGATAGATCAGTGACTGGGCCCCAAAGAGAAACCCATATCTATCACATGAGAGAACTACTATACAGCACTATGGGGGCCTAGCCATGCTGTGGTCACTGCACAGTCAGGGTGAGCGTGATCCCCCAGAAGGACATACTTTGGACACCCTGTCTGTGTAGGTTGTGGCCGGACACTACAATATCCCAGCCAATGTCCCTGCCAGGGCCCTATGCCCAGTGCAGATGCATCCTGGCCACGCCACCCTGCCCTGGCTATACCCATGGTACCTTGCACCTCATTATGCACATTGGCTGGCCAATACTGGCAACAGTGCTGGCAGTGTAGGCTGTTGAAGGGGCTTGCAGCCAACACCCACTGTATAGACAGACACACACTTCCACACCTCTGCCATCATGGTGCTACGATTGAGGGGGTAAGTAGCCTTGCCCACCAAACCGGTCCTGAGCACGGCAAGGCATGGATATGGTACGCATTACAGCTGGTGGTCACTCCCCAGGGTGGTAAGCACCGTCAGAGGCCAGGCCTGGAGCATGCCCCGCAAACACCTAACAGATTGTTTGGATGGGGTCAACTAGCAGTATGTACGTAACGTATGGATATCTGCCTGCCTGTGCTCCTAGCAAACGTCTCAGAGCTGTGTACCGTATACCTCAGGTGTAGGGTGACATTGGTAAGTTATGCAAGTGCTCGTTTTGGGTGCTGCATGCACGGTCCAATGTTCTGCCTTTCCAGGAGACATTGGCCAATGGGGCCTGTGGGTGTGGGTGTGTCTGCCCTTGATGGCTGCTGCTTTACGGCACAGATTCCCAACTCCAGTCCAGGTTTGCATCACACTGTTCGGGTTTTCCTGCTATCCCTCATGAATATGCATGGGCTACATCTACATGCCATGGGGGTGGTGCATAGATATACAGCACAGGCATTTGTATGAGTGTCAGCATGGAACCTGACTGGTGTGTGGCCCACCAGGACTGCATTTGGGTGATTCTGCTCTAGGTACTGCCCCTGTTCATGGTGTCTGTGCTCAGTGGGGTAAAAGATAGATGTCTTACCATTGCATATGTCCCCGCCATGAAAGGTGTGTCCTTACTATCACTGTTTAGTTGTGGGAAAAATATGTGGGTGGGATTGGCAGTAGCCCCAGCTGGGCTTTAAACCTGTGACCTTCTGTTCTTGCATGCACTGTCTGTGTGCACTGCACCACTGTGTAGCCACAGATTGGCTGGATTCCCTGGACTGTCCATGACTGTGGATCCGGCAGGGCCTGTCTGTTGCAGTGGACTGTGCCAGCCTGCACATGGCTAGGCCTCTGTCTTCTGTGGTTAGCAGCCACTGCCCCCTGCACCACATGTACTCGTCCGCCAACATGCTGGCATGAACTTCTCTCAGAAAAAGCAGTTGACCTGATTGCAATGTGGCAGTACGGGACTGCATTTGGGGGACTTGGCTGTAGGTAATGCCCATTGTTGTGGTGTGTGTGCGGTGTTGGGTAAAATATGGGTGTTTTCCCCATGCTTATGTTCCCTGCACTACAGGGGTGTCTGCGCTATCTTTATTTAGTGGTGGGTAAAATATAGGGACTGGGCTGGCAGGTGCCCCAGCTGGGTTTATGAACCTCTGCCCTCTGGTCCTAGAGGTAATGACTCTGTCCGCTGTACCACACTTTGGCCACAGAGACAGTGCAGCCCCTGGAGGCAGTAAGCCTGGCAGGATGGAGTCACAAACCCTGCTCTACTCATTTTTACTGTGGGCATATGCACCCTGTCTGGTGACAAACGTGCACATAAACACCAGAAATGACCACGGGAAAATGGGGGAGAAAATATCACCACGCTGGGCGACAGTGGTATTAATGGGCAACCATAGCAAACACTCCCAGTAAAGCTCCAAAAACGGAAATGTTTTTCGGAAGAGTCTCCGCTCCGTAGACCCTTCCAATATTCATCTCTTTTTTCTGGAGCTTTGCTGGGTGTGTTTTGTATATTTGCCCATCACTATAACTGTTCCCCAGCTGGATTACTATTTATAATAGTTTTTTTGTGGTCATTTTCAGGTTCTATTTGCAATTTTGTTCTGTGCACATATATCACACTGCTCACGTTTTTTAGGTTTCCCCAGTGTTCCTGTACATTGCTGACGGAAATGGTTTCTCTTCCCTTTACATGCCCTCTACCGCGAGGGTTTCACTCGCGCTAATTTTTACATGGAAATTCGGGCCCGATACTGTGCGGGGAGCCTCTCCCCTCCCACTCTCCACCCATTGACCCCGTCCCTCCGCCCCTCCGGAGCCTTCCTCCGCCCTCTTTTAGCCGTTCCACGCCTCTATCGGACATTTGCGGGCCCGCACTTGTACGGGGCCCGTTAGTGTGCCACGTACCTGTGCGGGGGTGACACGCACGTGTGCGGGGCGTTTAAATGCGTTTCTGCGCGTTTAAATGCCGTGTTGCCGTGCGCTATTTTGCGGCGCGCAGATTTGCGGACTTTAGTAAACATGCCCCTAAGTCTTGTCATCTGAGCTTCTAAAGAAAGCTTAGGTGTGATCTCCTCTAGTTCTGATGTTCTTCGGGCAGTCTGTGGTATACACAATATTTTTTGCAAGCACCATAATTCAAAGGCATTGATTTTCTTCCTATCTTTTTCACTGTCCAACTTTCACATCCATAAGATGTTTTTGAAAATACCATGGCTTGGACAAGTCAAATCTTTATATAGAGAGAGTCATCTCTGCTCTTGAAAATCTTGTCCTTCATAGCCATTTTGCTGACAGCAATGCGTTGTTGGATTTCTTGACTGCTTGTTGTTTCTTTATTAATTGTTGATCCAAGTAGGTTAAAGTTGCCAAGTATTCCAATTTCTTCTCCATCAATGATGAATTTATTGATTTTTCCAACTGTCAAGATCTTTGTCTTCTTTATGTTAAGGTGCAGGCCAATTTTAAGACTATGTTCCTTGATATTGAGAAGCAAATGTTTCAGATCATCTTCAGTTTCAGCTAGTAATGTGGTATCAGCATAGCGAAGTTGTTGATAAGTCTTCCACCAGTCTTCATACCTCGGTTGAATTCATACAGTCCTGCTTCTCTGATGATTTGCTCTGTATATAAATTAAATAGGTAGGGGGAAAGTATGCAGCCTTGTCATACAGCTTTGCTGATTTTAAACCATTCTTTTCTCCTTGTTAGGTTTGAATTGTTGCTTCTTGATCAATTTAAAGGTTGTGCAAAGGAACTGTCAGGTGTTTTGGTATATAATTGTTTCTTAATGTGGTCCAGAGTTTCTCATGGTTTGTATGCTCAAAAACCTTGCTATAGTCAAAAAACACATATAAATATGTTTTGCTTGCATGTGGGATCAGAGCAATTGTGTGATAATGTCTACAGTCAGTCAATCACTTTTCTTCAATATCGGTATAAAGACAGATCTTTTCAGGTCAGTTGGCCAAGATGCTGTCTTCCAGATTTCCTGGCAGAGCCTTGTAAGTATGGTAATAGATGCATCCGATTTCTGTAATACTTCAGTGGGAATGCCATCATTGCCTGCGCATTGTTCTTTGATAAAGCTTTCAATGCTGCTTCTTTTTTCATCACCAGTGGTTCCTGATCATAAGAAACAAGTTGAAACAGCTGTTGGTCCACTTGATCTTTATGACAGAATGACTGTATATTCTTTCCACCTTTTCTTGATCTTCTCAGCATCATCCAACATGGATTCTTGAGCATCTTGCATTCCAGTTTGAGGCTGGAATTTTTTGTTTAACTCTCACTGCTTTCGGAAAACAGATCTTGTTCTTCCTCTAAAGGTTTCTGACTCTATTTTCTTGCCTGTTTTATTGTAGTACTTCTCCTTGTCTCATCTTGCTGCATTTGGAAATCTCAGCTGAGTTCTGTGATTGCCTCTCTTTCTCCTCTGGCTTTAGCTTCTCTGCATTTCTAGGCAATTTTCAGAATTTCTTCGGTCATCCATTTTGGCCATTTCTGCTTTTTCACCTATTGCAGAGACTTCTCACTTTCTTCCAACATTACCGTCTTGATGTCAACCCATAACTCTTCTGGAGCACTGTCATTTCCATCTAAAGCAGCAAATCTATTTTGCAGACAGTCTTTAAATCCAGGTGGTATATTCTCAAGTTTATATCTTGCTACATTCATGTGGCTTGCTTTTTTTCAACTTTAGTCTAAGTTTGTATATAAGCCTCAAATTATTATATTAGACATACTAGCAAACACCTGATAGACTGTGATATTTCCATTGCATTAAAATACTAAGTAATTCTATGTTTCAAGGTGGGCTTTATGGAGTGGTGTTGGGGTGAAGTTGTTGGCCACATTTTGGAAATGTTTGAGGATTCACTTTCTGTTTTATCCTGTCTCAATATGACCCTTCCTGATGACTTTTATGGGTAAATTCATACTCTCACCTTTATCTAGATATAAAACATTTTCTCTTTTATTGATTTCATCCCTATTTGCAAGGTTTATTGCTCTGTTATATTGGTATAAAGAAGAATTTATAACTGTCAATTACACTATAGTAGTTGTTCTCACCACAGGACAACATACATGATATTTGCATGGTTCGGTGCCTTTCCTTATGCTCTAATAATGATTATTTCTGACCTCAGGGAACGTGTTCTCCCACACAATTGCCTTTTCATTGATGGTAAAATCTTGGCCTGGGGGAGCATAAGGGTTATAACTTCCAACAATATCTTCATTCGGTGTCCCATTGGGTAGATGAACTATCATATTAGTCATAATATTATATCCAGTTGAGATATCACCATTCTCATCAAAACGGATCTCTTCACCCAGCACGTTCCAAAAGTGCACGTTCTTAAGATAATGATGAAGCTAAAGAATGAGAGACAGATTTTCAGCAGGTTTCCTAAATTTAGGTTAAACATGTCAAGCTCATACAAAACTAGATATTTTTCTCTTCTCTCTTTTTGTAAATTAGAAAATATAGGGGCATGTTTACTAAAGTGAGGTAGGGAGTGCTGGAGTAATGCCTAATTAGTGTGCTTTTCTATGGCAAAGGAGGAGTCCATGCACTAAAAGCATTGTGTGCTGCTATGGTAGGGAGGCAATGCCACATTAAGCACTGTCAGGCATGTGGTAGTAGTGACTGTGTATCTGGTGTGCATGTACAGTATAATGGCACAAACTACATCCCCCCCATACTTATATACTAACACTGAAGTATCACCTTGTCAACATGTGTGAAAGCAGTCCACCATACTTCAACATAGAGAACAATCAACAATACATGGTCACCAACCCCGCCCATAGACCATAGTGCAAGTTGCAATTGAAGGCTAAAGAAGGCTGAATAGAGAAGATGTACACTTCTCAGACATACGGACCAAAGTATGAGGATGCGAGACATGCAAACACATGGCTAGAAACAGTGCAGCACCAGTGTCTGTGGGTGTCAGAGCAAGAATGTACATCCATATGAGCAACGGGCCCCTGTGTGGTGAAGGCAATGTCAGCACTGCCAGAATATGGGCACTGGAGTATGAATTCCCCTCACTCTACATCACCCAGGGTGCCTGATAACCTAGGGTGCAATAGACAGGATAACAGGCCATGTGGTGGGGTTTGGTTCTTTTTCTATGACTACCCTATTCACCTGGCATAGAACCATCACCATTGAGGAGGGTGAACCACCTTTAATGGGGTGAAGAGGAGGAGCAATGGCCTATTGTGGAGATTTTCTTGTCCAGCACAGAAACAACACAGGAGTGAAGACAAATGGGTATTGACCTCTTCTACCAAGCTCTCCTGCATATCAAGGTCAAGATTTTCCAGAGTCATCCCCCAGGTCAGAGACATCGGATATCAACACCACAGATAATATTTCAGGAGATGGACACACTCTGGAGGCCAAACAATTGCCTGGGGGAGGGGGGGGGGAGGGTGAGAGACAAGCCACAGTATCCACCCATGCCCCTTACATGTTGAGCGTTCTGGGTGCATACACCAAAATACCACCATGGAGAAGTGCAACCCATTTAGGCCTCTGCTCCAGCCCAACAGCGCTCAGGTAACTGAGTGCCTCCAAACCCTATGGAACCAGAAAATGCTCCCCAAGTTGAAAGAACACCATACCCATTAAGTAACCTGCCAGTGGGGAGGGGGACATTGACCAGAGAGCTACAACTGAACTAATCTTCATTCAGTGGTTTAAGTGTAAGCATGTACTCTGAGTCAGAGGGTCACAGACATGCACTTCTATTGTCTGGGTGAATGGCCATGTGACCCAAAGAACAAATTCCATGGCATTAGCACATCCACTCAGGTGCACATATGCACTGATACATAGACCCTCATGATGAAGTGGTGGTAGTGTGATGATGAGAGCAGCCAAGAACAGATAGAGATAGAAGAAAACCATGTTTCTGCCTTTAAAACAAGTGACAGACAAGCTGTGCACAGAGCTTGCAGAGCAGGAAAGAAAAAAAAAGCCTGTCTCTGCTGAGGTTAAGCCACGCCCAGACTCTGAAGTGGGGGCAGGCTTAGATACTGATTGGAAAGGCCTGTGCGAAGGCAAGGGTGTGGCAGGGAAGAAACGGTTTTTATAACCTCACTCTGACCAGAGAGGAGGAGAGGAAGGGAGAGTCACTTCCACAGGAGAAGGAGAGATCCTGGAGCAAGGGGATTCCAGTGGGAGGAGATATCCCAGAGCCCTGGGAGATCCTGGAGAGGAAGAAGGGTTCCAGGAAGGCTTTCAGGAGAGATCTCATGAGAGAAGGAGTGGAGAAAGGCACAAGAAATCTGACTTCCAGAAGCTGAAAGAGGTCAGTAGAAAAGGAAGCACTGGATGTCTGAGAAATGCTCCTAGAAGTGAAGCCAACAGATGTATAGCTGAACAGCTTACAGATGAACAGGAACAGTTTGCAACAGCTAGTGTACAAGAGCCAGACCTGAGCCCTACAACTGCCAGAAGGTGGGTGGAGAAGCTTGAGAGTGGAAAAAGCCAAACCCCAGCAGTGAGCAGAGCAGCTGAGCTAAAAACACTAGAAACATTAGCACAAGTGTTCCCTGAGAGAAAGGCTTATTCTCCCAAAGTAACTGTGCCCAATCAGAACATTTGCTATGGAGTCAGTTTCAAAAGTTCCTACAAGACAGAGAAGCTGAGGAAGCTTTTAAGACTGTAGAAGGCAATGAGCATTCTTTAGCCCAGGAGGAAATGCAGGTCAATTCTTATGTGCCAGAGTCTGACCTAGGAATCTCTCCAATGGATTGCTCATTCTGTTTAAAAGAAGACTGAGCCTTACTAAGCAGAACCGAGAAAGAGTGAGAAGCTGTATTGTGCATAACTCTGTAACTGCTAATAGTCTTCCAAAGCCAAAGATGTGTTTGTCCAAGTAAGAGTTTTCTTCTAAAGCAAAAAGCTGTGTGTTACCAGAAGTTTGTTTGAACTGGTAAAACAACAGTTGTGCAAAAGCTGTGTGTTACCAGAAGTTTGTTTAAAAGGGAAAACAGCAGTTGTGCCAAGAAGAAAGTTTACCTTTTGTTTGAAAGAGATACAAGAAGCTGTGCTGAGTACTGTTTTGTTTAATGAAAACCAGCTGCTAAGGTTAGCAGGACTTTTGGTTTCCATTTAACTCAGTTGCCAGTTATCTTCCGTTATCCTTTGTGTTGGAGAAGTATCCTAATGCCTTGTGTTTGAATTTTAATGCCTTGGAAATCCCCATAGAAAAATAAATATTCTTATATGCCTTACCAATGGTCTCACACTACATTTTGTCCTTGCTCAAGAAAAGTCTAACTACAATTCCCAGAATTCCACTGGGGACAGTCAGAGAAGCTTTATTTAAGGACATTACAAGGCAGCCCTATGCTTGTAAGCCCTAGGGCCCAGGCTAGGGTCCCACAGTAGCTGGACTGCAAAAATGTATGCCTTTCCTACAATGGCCAGTAGTTTCAACAGTGGATTTGCATTCTCCACCGCCAATTGTGTCCAGTCATCTCCAACCTGCCTATATGGCCCATCTCAGGTTGTCTATGTGAGAAAAATACTCTGTCTCCCGAACTCCTTGCCAGTGCTGGACATCCAGCCTTGTGTTGCTGCCCTGAATATGCTATCCTCCAGCCACCACAATATCCATGTGGAGGGGGAGCCCAGACAACCCACATAAACACTAGGGTAGCAAGAGGGCAATAGACCCCCATCCCCTGCTGATGGTGCTCCTGTTGCTATTGTTGCAAGAGCCCACCTCCCTGCTATCTGTTTGGCAAAAAAGGACTGAGCCATCATCTTCCATGCTGCAGATGACATCATGGAGGCTGAGTCCATGTGTGCAGCCGTACATCTGTTCTGTGGGCTGGTATATGTGTGGGATGGCCCAGGGAAGTTTGGAGCATGAGAATTGCACTTATATCATGCATTTGGAACACACAGCTACAGCATATGCAACCAGAGCCTGGTTTGAGGCAGGTGTTTTCTATGTTCATGCTAGCAGTGTCTTCTGTGGTCAGAATCACTACTACTGCAACTGTGTTGGCCACATGAGGTTAATCCCTTGCACTCTGCACCCCATTCCTGCTCTAATCCTGCCTATTTCAGGGGTACTCTGGTAGCACAATGATTTTTAGCATGGATGCATCTTTATTGTACCTTCTGTGAGTTTAAGATGCATGTTAATCCAGCAACAAGCCACTCGCTTTCAGCTACCACACTGTAGTAAACATGCCCCATAGAAAAACTGTGCAAAGGACTATATTAGGATAATATCAATCAACAAACAAATTCATGCATAGATTACAAAGTCTGAGAAAACAGAGTAAAATAAATAAAAGGAAAGATGGGGAGCAGACCAAAGGAAATCACAATGAAGGCAATTTTAGAATACTTGTGAGTGTAAAATACACTATTTACATATGCGAATTTGCATGTCCATATATAGGTAGCCATTTTAGAAGAGGTGTTATCTATGTACACAGATATGAAAAAAATGTTTTTAACTACATAGAAAGGCAAAGCAGAATGGCATTGAGCCAGCACTGGTTTAGTAAAGGCAAGCCTTAGCTTACCAATTTATTAGATTTTTTTGAAGGTGTATGCAAGGAAATGGGTAATGGTGAGCTTGTTGATACAATGTATCTAAATTTTCAAAAGGTGTTTGATAAAGGTCTTCATGAAAGACTGCTTAAGAAGTTGAAGAGTCAAGGGACAGAAAAATGGTAGAGGCATTGCGTTCTATGTTAGAGGGCGTTGAGTCACACAGGATGAAAATTTTTGCAGGAAATAAAACACACTGTAGAGTTTGTATGGATAAATATTCCATGTGAAAATCAGCGTACTGCTCTGCAGGGATTTAGTGCTTCCACTGTCATAGATAGTCTTGTTACTCACCTTAAATTAGAAATGTATGAAAATAGCATAAGGGTAAAGAATATTTGCTTCTTAACGTTTCCTTTTTGTCAATTACTGTCGCCGGAGGTACCTCAAAGAATCACTGGCTTTGTCCGGCGCTGCTTCGATAGTATTTTCCCAGGTTTATTATGTGCTTGGTGTGAGGATTCTTGAGAATCCTCTGAGGGTTTTGGTGTTTTGCAACCTCAACCTGATTTCAATCTGACACAATTCTTAGAAAATTTGCAGGCTACTATTACCACCAGAGCTACGTTAATGGTAACTTTACACTCAGAATAGGTCAAGATCTCAGTCCTCAAAAGTTACTTTAAGAACAAAGCCTTTGTTTTTCTGGAGGAACAAGGGTGCAATTATTTCCAGATATTTCAAAGGCCACTCAGGTGTGCAGAAGGGCCTTTTTGGCCCTTAATCCGCAGATGTTGGCCCTTGGAGCATCTTTTTTGTACCAATCATCTGTAATACCTGAAGATTGGAGGATGGCCAATGTAACGCCAATATTTAAAAAAGGTTCCAGGGGTGATCCGGGAAACTACAGACCTGTGAGCCTGACATCAGTGCCAGGAAAAATGGTAAAAACCATCATAAAGAACAAAATTACTGAATATGTAGATAGTCATGGCTTAATGGGAGACAGCCAACATGGCTTTAGACAAGGAAAATCTTGTCTTACTAATCTGTTATGTTTTTTTAAAGGTGTGAATAAACAGGTAGACAAAGGTGAGTCAGTTGATATAGTGAATCTGAACTTTCAGAAAACCTTTGACAAGGTCCCTCAGAGACGTTTGGCAAAACTAAAAATACATGGGATAGGAGGCAGTATAATATTGTGGAACACGAACTGGTTAAAAGATAGAAAGCAGAGTGTAGGGCAAAATGGTCAATTTTCCCAATGGAGAAAGGTGAATAGTGGAGTACCGCAGTGGGTCTGCTACTTTTTAACATATTGATAAATGACCTGGAAATGGGAATAACGAGTGAGGTTATCAAATTTGCAGATGACACAAAACTATTTAAAGCTGTTAAAACCCATGAGGATTGTGAAAAATTGCAAGAGGATCTTGATAAATTAGAAGACTAGACATCCAAATGACAGATGAAATTTAATGTGGACAAGTGCAAAGTTATGCACCTTGGAAAGAACAACCCAAGCTATGATTACACGATGCAAGGTTCCACATTAGGACCCACCAAAAACGAAAAAGATTTAGGTGTCATTGTGGATAACATGTTAAAACCCTCCGCCCAATGTGCAGTGGCGGCCAAGAAAACAAATAGAATGCTAGGTATCATAAGGAAAGGGAGAATAAAACAAAGGATATTCTAATGCCTCTGTATCATTCCATGGTGTGACCGCACCTTGAATATTGTGTGCAATTCTGGTCGCCGTATCTTTAAAAGGATATAGCATTATTAAAAAAGGTACAGAGAAAAGCCATCAAAATGGTAAAGGGTATGGAAGGATACTCCTAAGAAGAGATGATAAAAAGGCTAGGGCTCTTTAACCTGGAAAAGAGATGGCTGAAGGGAGATATGATAGAGGTCTATAAATTAATGAAAGGAGTGGAATGGGTAAATGTAGATTGATTGATTGATTGTTTACATCATCAGGGGACATACAATGAAGCTACAGGGTAACCTATTTAAGACTAATACGAGAAAATATTTTTTCACTCAATGCCTAATCAAACTCTGGAATTTGTTACCGGAGGATGTAGTAAAAGCTGTTAGTGTAGCTGGATTTTAAAAAGGTTTGGATAAGTTCCTGGAGGAAAGGTCCATAAACCATTATTAAAAGGGACCCAGGATATCACTTCTTGACCCTGTACAAGCATTATGGCACCTATGTCTTTTGGGGAAACTGTTACTGACCTAGATTGGCCACTGTTGGAAACAGGATACTGGGCTTGATGGACCGTGGTCTGACCCAGTTTGGCATATCTTATGTTCTTTGTTCTTATAATATTCTTGTAAGTGTTTGATTACACCGGAAGGATCCAGGTTTAGTTTCATAGACTCTCTGCAGTTAGAGGCATTCCTTGCCGATAGAGAGAAACAAGTGGCTGTTGGGTGAGGTAATAGGTGGGTAGTTATTTAGGTTGTAAAAATGGAGCTCGCTCTTTGTTTTCCTACTTATCATTTGGTTTTTCTATATTTGTTTGCTCCCTGAGATGTGGATTACTGGATGTAAAAAAAAAATTGCTTTACTGTTGATAAAGTTTAAATTGTATCTTATCGTGTTTTCTTTATTATTGCTCTATAAGTATTTTGCATTTTGAAAATCAAATTTAAAAAAAAAATCCATGCAAGAAGTGGAAGGGAATGGCAGAGGGGGAATACTACTGTCCATCTGGCCATGATGAACCAATACATGATAAAATGCTAAAAGAAATCTGAGAAACTAACAAAAGTTGCAACACAGTAATAATTGGTGATTTCAATTACCCTAGTATTGACTGGGTCAATGTCATAGCAGTGCATGCTAGGGAGATAACGTTTTTTCATGAAATAAATGACTGTTTTTGGAGCAGCTGGTTAATGAAATGACAGGAGGGGAAACTATTTTGGGCTTAGTCCTAAGTGGAACACAGGATCTCATGCAAGAATAATTGGTTTTAGGACACTTGGCAATTGTGATCATATTATGATCACATTTGATTTAATAAATGGAAGGAGGATGAAAATTGATAGTCTCTCTTTTGAAAGTCAAAAAGCAGTACTATCATAAAATAAGGAAAATAATTAAGAAAAAACTAAAAGGAGCAGCTGCAAAGGTTAAAGGTTTACATCAAGCATATGTGTTGCTTAAAAATACCATCTTTAAAGCCCAGACTATATTTATTCCATGCTTTAAGAAATGTAGAAGGAAGTCCAAAAAACTGCCAGTCTGTTCTAGAGAGGAGGTCAGAGAGGCTGCTGTAGTCAAAAAGCATCTTTCAGGAGGGGGGGCGGAGCCTGATGTCCAGCGGGTAAGACGCTTCGCGCTGAAGCTCCCGAGAGGCCTACTTAGAATCCTGACTTAATACCTATACAAACTTACTATTTCGCTCCGGGCTGACCGGGGTACCTCGGGGGGGATGGCGGCCCATAAACCAGCGCGCTTGGACTTCGGGTCTCCTTCTTCTTCTCACGGAAAACGCTCCAAAACGGAGGTGTCCTCCCCGCAGAAGATGGTTCTATTTCGTGAAAACCCCGAAATGCACCTGGAGATTTTAGAGGAAATACGCGGTGTGAAGGAATTGGTGCAGTCCAATGGAGAAGCGCTTCGAGCCCTGCGAGAAGACTTTGGAGAGCTCCAGGACCGACTTGAAAGTCTCTCATTACGGCAGGACAATATGGCGGGGGTCCTTGACTCGCACGCGGTGCGCTTGGGCAAACTGGACAAGGCTGAGCGCCAGATACAGAATCTTCAAAAGGAGTTAGAAGATAGCAATAATCGAGCCCGCCGCAACAATGTGAGGCTCATTGGAATACCGGAGGGGGTGGAAGCAGGAGATATAAGAGAATTCCTGCTCAAAACTCTTCCCTCCTTGCTGAAGATCACTTTCCATAGAGAACTGGAAATCGATCGTGCACACCGTGTTCCTACCCACATGGCGCTCAACCGAACGACCCCCCGGCCTATTATCTTTCGCTTGCTACGATATCAACAAGTGGAACAAATTTTAAATGCTGCCCGGGCGAATCATCATTTGGAATTTGAAGGTCACAAAGTCTCCTTCTTCCCTGATTTGGCAAAGCCTACCATTGATCGTCGGAAGAAACTCCTTGCTTTTCGCCCTCGACTTCAACAGCTACAGGCTCGCTTTGGCCTGTTGTATCCAGCGAAGCTCCGAGTGACTCTCCACAACCAAACCAGGACATTCGAAGATCCTGATCTACTATCAACATTTTTGGACTCCAAGGAAGCAGAGCAGATGCGCTAATCCAAAGACTTGGACTTTTATTTGCCGGCTCTGTCCGCCATTTTGAAGGGCCCGATGCGGCGGTCATAGTCAAGCACAGAGACTACCAGGACTTTCTTTCTTTCTCTATATGACTTTTTTGTTTTTTGGTCTCCTATCCCTCCATGATGTGTGCCTCGGTCGGATTCGGAGCACGCACAGTCCTACAGGTTATGTGTTTTTTCAATTTCGGCCTTCTCTGGGACTTCTCCCCGCAGACACATGGTCGCCAGTAATTTCTGGGGTTCTGCTTCTTCTCTACCGCACTGCGGTTTTTCTTTTTTAATGTGGGGCGCTTCATTGTATTATATTAGCTTATTTTCTTTTATGCCATGTGAACAGCCAGATACAGTCAATATGAGGGACATTGTGAAATTATGTGCGCTATCATGCTCAGAATTTTTAACTTTTCTGAATGGCCTTATGTAAAATCTTATCACTCAACGTAAAAGGCATTAATAGTCCAATCAAAAGAAAGAAAATCCTTAGCTATCTTAGCCATGAGCATGCTGATTTAGTGTTTCTTCAGGAAACGCATCTAAACTCTGCTGAAACACTGAAACTCAATGCTAAGCCTTACATGGTTGCTGCCTATTCTCCCGCCGTTTCCAAATGGTGCGGGGTAGCCATTCTGGTTAAGAAATCCTTGCAAGCTACTGTAATTGATACTAGCGCTGACAAGGAGGGTAGATGGGCCCGTGTACACCTTAAGGTTGGAGATAGTGAATTCACGTGTATTTGCATTTATGCCCCGAATGTGGACAACCCTGCTTACTATGCAAGCATTGCGCAGTTGGCACAGGCCTCTGCCAATGCTCCATTAATACTTGGTGGTGATTTTAATCAAGTGTTAGACCCTTTGATAGATAGACAGCCGTCTAGAACGAGTAGTCCACCCAAGAGTCTTGCTACCCTTACAGCTCTGATGCAAGATCTTGCGCTGGTAGATATATGGAGGCTGCTTCACCCCTCCGACTTAGAGTTTACTTTTTTTTCTGCCCCCCATCACTCCCAATCTAGAATAGATTTCTTTCTCATTTCCAAAGCACTGATTTCTCAAGTGGACACGGCTAGGACTCATCCTCTCCATATTTCAGACCATGCTGCCATATCTTTATCATTACATGTCACTGCGCGGGACGATTCTCCCCGAGCTTGGTTTTTTGATAGATCCCTACTAGGTCAAAAAGACTTTCAGGTTGATATAAAGGCCGCTATCCAAGATTATTTTCAGTTTAACTCACCCCATGACACAGCGAGCTGGGCTTGGTGGGAGGGTTTTAAAGCATCTATCCGTGCAACTATAACTAGCTATCAAATTCGGCAGGGGAAACAAAGAAAGCAGCACTTACTGATTCTAGAGCAGCAGATACAAGCTGGGGAGCGTCTCCTCACGTCCCGTACTGACCCATGTATTTTACTCCGTTTACAACGCTTGCGTTTTCAATACAATCAGCTTTTGTACACTGCTGCTGTTAAAAATATTGAATCACAACAAGGGCTATATTATCGGGAAAATAACCGTGCTGGCAAACTATTAGCAAATGCCCTAAAAGGTCAAAAAGAAGCCAAGCGTGTTACCGCCCTCCGTAATCCGTCGGGGGGGGGGGCTTGGTCACTAAAGATACAGAAATCTTAGAACTCTTTCGTGATTTTTATACTCGGCTTTATCAGTCTGAATGTGATTTTGAGCCAGACGTATTTGAACGCTTACTTTCAGGGGTACAAAGACCGACCCTATCTGACGAAGATAGAGTGGCCATGGACACACCATTTACTTTATCAGAAATTCATTCTGCTATCAAGAAATGTGCCTCAGGTCGAGCCGCAGGCCCAGACGGTCTCCCTGCTGAATTCTACAAAACCTTTCACGCTGACTTAGCTCCAGTTTTGAAACTTTATTTTTCTGCTCTGGCCGAGGCGGGTTCTCCTTCTGGGTCCTTTTCAATGGCAAATGTAGTAGTTTTTGAGAAAGAGGGGAGAGACCCGCAACTAACAGCTAATTATCGTCCAATTTCCCTCCTAAACGCGGACTATAAAATATTTGCCACCATTCTCTCCACCCGGCTCTCTGATAGGATGTCTACCTTAGTACACCCAGATCAATGCGGTTTCATTCCTGGTAGATCAACTGCTGACAATGCTCGGACTCTATGTCATGTACTGACTGCCGCAGTTAATCTTGATCGCCCATTTGTTGGCCTCTCACTTGATGCTGAGAAGGCCTTTGATCGTTTAGAGTGGCCCTTCCTGTTTGCAGTCCTTCGCTGGTACGGATTTGGGGAAGGTTTTCTCCGTTGTCTCCGCACCATGTACGCACAGCCTACAGCCAGTATCTGTGCCAATGCTTTAAAGTCTCAGCCTTTTCCCCTTCAACGCGGTACTCGCCAGGGATGCCCACTGTCCCCTCTTCTTTTCGATCTTGCACTTGAACCCTTGGCTTTACTAATCCGGCAATCGGAGGAGATTCAAGGAGTCCCCTTCTCCCATAGGGAAATCAAAATTTCAGCGTATGCTGATGACCTTATGCTTTTCGTCTCTATAGACTCAGTACCGGCTGTCCTAGAGCAAATTGGTAAATACTCACAACTGTCCGGTTATAAGATAAATTGGACCAAGTCGGTAGCCTTTCCATTAAATCCTTTGCTTCATCAGGCAGATATGCAACCCTTCCCCTTTATATGGCAACCTCGCATGGTCAAATACCTTGGGGTTCACTATTGTTCTCCTTTGGAAGACACTATCTCCTTCAATGCCAAAGACCTAACCTCTAAAGTCCGGGCGCTTACTCACCGTTGGACTCCTTTAACACTTACCTGGTGGGGTCGCTTAGAAACCATAAAAATGATGATTGTTCCGAAAGTGAATTATATTTTAGAAATGTTGCCCTGTCTCTTACCTCGACGTACATATAAAGATATAGAGGGCCTTCTGACTAGATACTTATGGCAAAACAAGACACCTAGGATAGCGAAACATAAGCTGCAAGCAGATAAGGAAAATGGGGTGTCAGATTCCCTGATTTCCTGAAGTATCATCAATCTTTTCTTCTCAAACAAGGCGCTCGTTGGCTGGAAGATCCAGTACCGAGTAGACCTGTGTGGCTAGACATAGAAGAGGACCTTTGCAAACCGATTCCTCTTACTTTTCTCCCTGGTATGACTCTCCCATCAGACTCCCACTATCCACCAATGCTGTTGGACACTTTAGGTGCCTTTAATACTCTTATGCAATCTTTAGACTCCCGACTCTGCCCGTTAGACAGGCTCCCGCTTTGGTACAATACTCGATTTCGAATACAAAATAAGCCGATGGCGTGGAGCCCCTGGTACACTAGGGGCATTTGGCTTCCTAGCCAGTTGTTCCATGATGGTCGCTGGAAAACTTTTAGTGAATTGCAAATTGAATTTGGCCTCCCAGCGAAACACTACTTTCAGTTGGTGCAACTTCAGCATTGCCTTCGGAGTGCTAAGGTGCTCCCGCCATCGGCATCCCCTACACAAGGTTGGTTGGAGACTATCCGATCTATCGGTAGTTCACCGGGTGTAGCATCCAATTTTTACAAAACCTTATGTAATGCTATAACTAGAGATACCCCTATAGCGCAGAAAGCATGGGAGAGAGAATTGCATTTGACTTTGACCCCGGAGCAATGGAGCCTTGTCTGGAGTAAAGTGACACGGGTTTCCCGATCCGCCTCACTTACTCAGACACTCTTCTTTCTAGCCTACCGGTGTTTTTACACTCCTGACAGATTAGCCAAATGGAACACTACTCAGGGCAATAGTTGTTGGACATGCCATGCGGCCATTGGTTCACTACCTCATGTTATGTATGAATGTCCCGCACTACAGTATTACTGGCGTCGGGTCTGGGGTCGTATCCAGTCTATTTTGCACTTTCAAGAGCCCCTTTCTTGGAGGATAGTGGGACTTCGCTCAGCTGCGGGGATCCCCTCTCTTCCAAAAACGGCTTACTTCCTTTTGGACTTTATGCTTGGCATTGCTATTTCCCTAATTACGAAATACTGGAAAAATAGCTCCCATCTGAGCCCCAATGAATGGTGGAATCATGTCTGTCTCTACAGTAAATATGAACAAATACCTCGTATGTTTGCTTCCCCCATTCAGACTCCTCATCATCGGTCTAAATGGAAGATGCTCAATGACTATGTACCTTATGCTAAATGCTCTCATCTGACTGTCTAAATTTGTATATATTTCTGTCCCATGATCATTCTGTATCGTAGATACTCTTTTGATCGTTTTGATGTATAATCACTGTTGTTTGGAAGCGCTCACATGCTGACATAATCGGCTAGAGAAGAAGCATGGGGGTGGGGGGTAATCGGGTTTACTTTTCCTTATTGTATACTTGTTTTGTCTCCTTTGGTGTGTTGTTTCTTTTGTTTGTTGCAAAATGAAAATAAAAGTTTAAAAAAAAAAAAAGCATCTTTCAGGAAATGGATAAAGGAGTCAAATGATAGATTCTTGAAATTTGTAAATATTTAAATCTGTATATATGTTTAAACTATCTATATACCTAATCAGCATTTACTCAGCATTGTAACCCTCAAATTACCATTTTTATTATATACAATTTAATGTTCACTGTAATTTCAATTGTTTGAATAAGTTTCAATGTAATGTTCAAGTTTTGTTCTATGTAAACCGCTTTGATTTTTCTGAAAGGTGGTATATAAAACCGTTCAATAAATAAAGAAATAAATAAATAACAAAAATGGGAAACAGCATGAGCACTGATAAATTAAATGCAAGGCACTGATAAGGCAGGCAAAGAGAGAATTGAAAAAAAGCTTGCCGTGGAAGCAAAAATGCAAAATAAAAGCTTTTTTCTAGTACATTTGTAGCAAAAAAACCTGTTAGAGAGTCAGCTGAAACATTAGATCTTAGAGGGGTAAAAGAGGAGCTAAGAGAGGACAAGGCCATAGAGGACAGACTGAATGTCTTTACTGAAGAAGGTGTAGAAATATTATCCATGCCTGTAGAAGTATATCAGAAGAATTGAAACAAAATCAATAAACTGGGAAGATGTGTTACAACTATTTAATAAACTAAGGAGTAGCAAATCACCTGGACCAGATGGTATGCATTCAAGGGTACTGAAAAAAACGGAAATGTGAGATTTCAGACCTACTGTTAGTAAGCAATCTATGAACTATCATTAAAATCATCTGCAGTACCTGAAGACTGGAGAATGTGTCAATGCAATGCCAATTTTTAAAAAGGATTCCAGGAGTAATTAGGGTAACTACAGATCTGTGAGCCTGATGTCAAAATCGGGAAAAATAGTAGAAACTATTATTATAATTACAGATATAGATAGTCATGGTTTAATGGGAGAAAGTCAACACGGATTTAGTCAAGGAAAAACTTGTCTTGTTGATGTTAAGTGCCGTCGAGTCGGAGTCGACTCATGGCGACCCTCTGGATAGCTATCCTAAATTGTGTTCGGTCTTCAGTCAGGCAGCTCATTGTTGACAGACTGGCACCTGTAGCTGCTGTTATTGTATCAATCCATCTCATTGCTGGCCTTCCTCTTTTGCGTTGACCTTCTATCTTGCCAAGCATAATGTCTTTCTCTAATGATCTCTCTCTTCGCATGATGTGTCAAAAGTATAAAAGTCAAAGTCTTGTTATCTGAGCTTCTAAAGAAAACTTAGGTTTGATCTCCTCTAGTACCGACTGGTTTGTTCTTCGGGCAGTCCATGGTATACACAGTATTCGCCGCCATCACCATAATTCAAAGGCATCAATTTTCTTCCTATCTGTCTTTTTCAATGTCCAGCTTTCACATCCATATGATGTTATTGAATATACCATGGCTTGAACAAGTCAAATCTTTGTATGGAGAGAGACATCTCTGTTCTTGAGAATCTTATCTAGGTCTTTCATAGCCATTCTGCCAAGAGCAATGCGTCGTCTGATTTCTTGACTGCTTGTTGCTTCTTTATTGATAGTTGATCCAAGTAGGTTAAAGTTGTTCAC
Organism: Ichthyophis bannanicus; assembly: GCA_033557465.1. Lineage (NCBI taxonomy): Eukaryota > Metazoa > Chordata > Amphibia > Gymnophiona > Ichthyophiidae > Ichthyophis > Ichthyophis bannanicus. The sequence goes on along the minus strand of CM066051.1, from coordinate 21,852,838 downwards.
AATTTCAATTTCTTCTCCTTCAATGATGAACCTGTTGATTATGCCAGTACATTAAGGTGCAGGCCCATTTTGAGACTATGTTCTTTGACTTTGAGAAGCAAATGTTTCAGATCATCTTCACTTTCAGCCAGTAATGTGGTATCATCAGCATAGCGAAGGTTGTTGATGAGTCTTCCACCAATCTTCACACCTCTGTTGTCTTCATACAATCCTGCTTCTCTGATGATTTGTTCTGCATATAAATTAAACAGGTAGGGGAAAAGTATGCAGCCTTGTCTTACACCTTTGCTTATTTTAAACCATTCTGTTTCTCCTTGTTCCGATCGAACTGTTGCTTCTTGATCAATGTACAGATTGCGCAAGAGAACGATCAGGTGTTCTGGTATACCCATGCTTCTTAATGTGGCCCAGTGTTTCTCATGGTTTACACAGTCAAAAGCCTTGCTATAGCACAAATAGATATCCTTTTGGTATTCTTTAGTCTTTTCAAGGATTCATCTCACATCTGCAATGATGTCTCTCATTCCTCGCCCTTTCCTGAACCCTGCTTGCACTTCAGGTAGTTCTTGTTCCAGGTCTCTTTTGAATAATCTTCAGTAGAATCTTGCTGGCTTGTGGGATCAGAGGGATTGTGCTAAAATTTCCACAGTCAGTTGGATCACCTTTCTTTAGTATTGGTATAAACACAGATCTTTTCCAGTCAGTTGGCCATGATGTTGTCTTCCATATTTCTTGGCAGAGCCTTGTGAGTACGGTAACAGCTGCATCAGATTGCTGCAATACTTCTATGGGAATGCTATCAATGCCTGTTGCTTTGTTCTTTGATAAGGCTTTCAATGCTGCTTCTACTTCTTCTTTCATCACCAATGGTTCCTGATCATAAGATACAGGTTGAAACGACTGTTGGTCCACTTGATCTTTATCATATAAAAACTCTGTATATTCCTTCCACATTTTCTTGATCTTCTCAGCATCATTCAACATAGAACCTTGAGCATCTTGTAACATTCCAATTCGAGGCTGGAACTTTTTCTTTAACTCTCGTAGCTTTAGGAAAGCCGATCTTGTTCTTCCTCTAATAGTTTCTGCTTCTATTTCCTTGCAAGTGTCATTGTAGTACTTTTTCTTGTCCTGTCTTGCTGCATGTTGGAAATCTCTGAGTTCTGCGACTGTCTTTCTTTCTCCTCTGGCTTTAGCTTCTCTGCATTTCTGGGCAATTTTCAGAGTTTCTTCCGTCATCCATTTTGGCCGTTTTTTCTTTTTCACCTTTTGTAGAGACTTCTCGCTTTCTTCCAAAACAACCTTCTTGATGTTATTCCATAACTCTTCCGGAGCTCTGTCATTTGTATCTAAAGCAGCAAATCGATTTTGCAGGCAGTCTTTAAATTCCAGTTGTATATTCTCAAGGTCATATTTTGCTGCATTCATGAGTAGTTTGCTCTTTTTCAACTTTAGCTTGAGTTTGCATACTAGTAGTTGATGATCTGTACCACAGTCAGCTCCAGGTTTTGTCTTTGTTGATGTTACAGAGCTTTTCCATCGTTGACTTCCACAGATGTAGTCAATTTGATTTTTATGCATTCCATTGGGTGAAGTCCATGTGTACAGTTGCCGCTTGTGTTGCTGGAAGAAGGTGTTTGAGATGTATAGATCATTGATCTTGCAGAATTCTATCAGTCTTTCTCCAGCTTCATTTCTGTTGCCAAGTCCATATTTTCCAACTACTTTGCCTTCTTTTTTGTTGCCAACGTTTGTGTTCCAGTCACCCATGACTATCAGGATATCCTGTTTGCATGTTCTGTCAATTTCAGCTTGTACTTGTTCATAGAACTCTTCAATTTCATTCTCTTCTGCAGCTGTTGCTGGGGGATATACTTGAATTATAGTTGTGTTGATAGGCAATCCTCGTAAATGAACAGAGATTAAGAGTTCGCTGACTGCATTGTATTTCATTACAGTTCTTGCAAGTTTCTTCTTTATTATAAATGCAACACCATTTCTTCTTTGTCTTTCATTTCCAGCATAGTAGACCATGTGATCATCTGATGCAAAGTGCCCCATGCCAGTCCATTTCAGTTCGCTGACACCCAACAGATCAAGTTATACACGTTCCATTTCATTCTTGACCACCTCCAACTTCCCTTGGTTCATGCTTCGTACGTTCCATGTTCCAATGTGTAAGACATCTTTACAGCTTCTGACTCTCATTTCATGCGCAGCTACATCAGCAGTCAGACTTCCCGAGGGCTTTGATCCAACCACATTATAAATGCTGGCTTTATTCTGAAAAGTCTTCAGCTCTTCCCCAGTAGCTAGTTGAGTGTCTTCCAACCTGGGGGTCTCATCTTCCAGCACCATAGCACAATTTGTTTTGTTGTAACTATCCATTGGGTTTTCATGGCAAGATACAGAAGCAGATTGCCGGGCCTTTCTTCCGCGCAGTTTAAGTTTGGTGTTGTTGCCGTTGTAACAAAAATGTGATCCTCTGCCGTCAACACTGTCCCATTCTGCTGCTGCCCAGATGGGTGGTTTGTCTTGGTCTGGCACCTCAGCTGAGACCTGTCCATCTTGGGAGACCCTGCCAGTAGTTAAACTACCGATAGTTTAGCTCTCTGCATCACTGATGCACGCAAGCCCTCACAGCATGACAAGCTGCAAACCAAGTGAGAGAATCTTGTCTTACTAATTTGTTATATTTTTGAAGGTATGAATAAACAGGTAGACCATGGTGAGCCGGCTGATATAATGTATCCGAATTTTCAGAATGTCTTTGAGTTCCCTGGACATGAGAATGAGTGAGGTGATCACATTTGCAGATGACACAAAATTATTCAAAGTTGTTCAAGCATTAGAGGATTGTGAAAAATTGTAAGAGAACCTTGATAAACTGGAAGACTGGACATCCAAATGGCAGATGAAATTTAATTTGGACAAGTGAAAGGTTATGCACCTAGGAAAGAACAACCCAAACTACTGTTACACGATGTAAGGTTTGTGATAAGGAAGCTTATCATAGTTCAGGAAGGAGCTATAAAAGAGGTGAATTGGCTCTGAACAAGCAACCTGTCTTTGCTGGTAGAAATACTAAAACAGAATGTTTTCATAAAAGACTACCAGTCCCAGAATGCACCAGGTTTCAAACAGCTTCTAGAAGAGCTGAAGTGGGAAAACGTGTGTTCAATCAGGAGAGCTATGAGGTAATCCCCAATTACTCATCTCCAAGGGCAGGGCTTGATTCAGCACAGCTGAGCTGTGCTAGGGTGGAGTATCCCTCTAAACAAGTTAAAAGTAAAACATATTCTACACAGAATCAGTTCAAGATCAGGAAGCAGCAGCATCAACGTGGAAGAAAGAAGAAAAAGACATCATGGAGGTCTAAAGAAGGAGCCCACAGCAGTACATGTGTTGGGAGTCATTCCAGAGGCAAGCATACTCCATTGGACTGGAGGAAGCCAGAGGAGTGGGGTTACAGAGACAGGAATTCCCAGACGGCACCTTTGAAGGAGACGGCTGCATTTGGAAGGGGCCCTAAGACCAGTGCAAGAAGGTATGTGAAGAGAGACCCAGTATCCAGGGATCTTGATTGGAAGGCTGGACCTAAAAGCTGGATTACTTACTAACCAGGATATCTGGAGAGGAAACCTAACAGTAAAGGAAGCTCAGGTATGAACACTGATCTATGCCCTAGCTCTTCACCTGGAAGACAGCAGGGAAACAAATATTGTCCTGAGAGTGATCCATTAAGGAATTCCTTTGAGCCAGACCATGATATTGATTCTATGATATTTGAAGAAGAAGGAGATATTTTAAATGATCAGAATGAATACAAGGACTGCTCTCTGACTAGGCTGCTGTGGTAAAATACTTTCTCAAATACAACAACCATCAAAAGGAACTATAACTTGTTCTTTTATCTACCCAGAAAAGTCTGCAAGAAAGCTTTAGGGTAGGATTTGAGCCACATAGAGAAAGTGAACCAGCAAAGGGGTTTGCAGCTGGCTAATTATTGGTAATTAAGCTATGCACAATTGCATGTGAGCTCTGAAATGAAACTACTGTTTGTGTGTGAAAATAGAAGAAAGTTATCCTTGAAAAAGAACAGTTTTTGTTACTTTTGGGTTTTGTTTTTGCTTTTGGAGCACTGCTAAACGTTATTAGCAGGAGCCCTCAAGAAGACCTTTTCTGTTTCCCATCAAGGTCTTTATTATTTGATTGCTTAAGAAGTTCAGTTGCTTATATCATGATTTGTTTTTCCTAAATACAATACTGAAGCAAGTTGTGCTTTTGTGTTACCAAGTAAATCTGTGTGGGAGAATTAACCCCATGAATAAAATATATTTTCCTTTGCTTACACTCGAGCAACACAACTCATTATTTTGTGAACGGCTGATTCTGGTATGAATGGACTACATCCCCCACAATCCTTTGCAAGTCATAATAGTATTTTGCCTTTGCCAAGACTGTGGACATTCACACCCAGCGCCCCCGTTTACAGTTGGCATAGTTTTTCGGATTGATTTTACGCAAATGATTTGCATGATATAAGGATTACAACTGAAATCTGAAAGAAAAAAAGTTCAAGTTAAAAGCTGGAAAAAAGATTTTTCCCTTAAGAAGAACTTTGGAGAAAAAAAGAGGTAGCTGTTCCAGGAGCTGTCCCAGGAGGAAAAGACCCTGTGTGAGCTGGATTCATCACTGGCATAAGGTAATAAGTACCTGGGCATGTCTATTGGTGGATGGGAGTAAGGCACAGGGGTAATTGAAAAAAAAATAGGAGAAAAACACCTGTTTGGAGGGTGCTGCTCTGTGTTTTTTTTTCTTTTGTTTTCTTGCAGGGATTCAAGATGGATCCAAGGGAACTAGCCGAATGGATGGCAGCCCAATTTAGCAGACAATAGGAGCTAGCGCAGCAGGCTCAGGACACTGCAATTAAAGCATTAAGGGACCAGCAGAAGCCAGTGCTTGATCTGGTGGAAGCCTTAGTTGCTCTTCATAACCAAAGTGAACTGGATGCAAGACCAGCAGTAACAACTGGTATACCACATGTGGACAATGTGGGACTCATTCAGGGAATTGGGGCATTTAGTTTTGGGAAGCTGACTCCAGATGATAATGTTGATGATTTCCTTGAATCTTTTGAGAGAGTGGCACAAGCAGGGCCGGATTTACCTTGAGTGAGGCCCTACGCCAACAAAAATTGTGGGCCCCCAGCAGGGGCGGCCCAAGGGGGGTGCGGACCTCATTTGCATAAGGGGCCTCATTTGCATAAATATTTGCATAATGTTACCATATACTAACTTTTAGTAAACGTGCCTCTTAATGAGTGTATGGATAAAGAAAGACTAAAAGATTTCTACATTACTATAATCCAGTGCCAACTGCCAGACACATTAGGAACTACTACAAACACTGCCCATAGTAAACCCGCCGTATCCTAACAGCACTACCAGGACTCACAAAGCACCATACTCTACCAATCAAAAGGCAACACTGCAAATATTAAACCAATACATTTCAGAGAACAACAATACATGACCTACTGGGGAAAGAGAACAAGTGGCAATGTCAAATAGGAATTATATAAACAGAACACCTCAGCTCAGTTACACATGCAGAACATAGACCATCACCAAACAAGTAATCACAATTTAGAAATAGGAAGACAATAATTAAACTGGGAATCCCAAAAGCCAAACTTGGAATGTACAACACTGTAGAAATAAAACAATACATTAATTTGCTCTTGTACTAAACAAAGCACAGATGTTAATGATGCACATTTACCAGAGCTGACATATTCCAATTAATAAATTCAAAATAAAGAGATATTTTTCTACCTTTTGTGCATTTTTTTCAGCTGCAATTGCTCCAGCCACTTTCTTCTGGTTTCTTCGTGTCTTCTGCTAACTCTCCATCGTCTGCTGTCCATTTGTCCTTTCTTCTCTCTTCTAGATTTTTTTTCCATTCTCTCTCTACATCTGCTTTAACATACTAATCTTTCTCCTTTTGCTCTTTCCTCATTCCTATTTCATCCACTCAAATTTTACCCCTCCATCCTCAATCCCCACTTACTCTCCCAATACCCGGCCAATTGTAGATTTTTATCCCTCCCACACAAAATATTTTTCCCTTCTCCATTTTACTCTTCCAGCCCCATCCCATTCTAATCCTCCCCCAACATCAGCTCCCTTCTAGTTCCAGCCTCACCCAGCATCCATTCCCTTCTAGTCCCTGCATCAGCCCATTTCCAGTCCTAGCCATCCATCAGCCCATTTCCAGTCCTAGCCCCCCCATCACCCCACTTACAGTCCTTAACCCCCCATCACCCCATTTTCAGTCCTTAACCCCCCATCACCCCATTTTCAGTTTAAGCCCCCCCTATAACCCATTACCAGTCCTAACCCCCCATCAGCCCACTTCCAGTCCTAACCCCATCAACCCATTTCCAGTCAGACCCCCATAGCCCATTGCCAGTCCTACCCCCCCCCATCAGCCCACAGCCCATTACCAGTCCTAACCCCATCATCCCACCTCCAGTTTTAACCCCCCAGCCCATTTCCAGTCCTAGCCCCCCATAGCCCATTACCAGACAACCCCCATCAGCCCACAGCCCATTACCAGTCTTAACCCCCCCAAAGCCCATTACCAGTTCTAACCCCCCCCCCCAACAGCCCATTACCAGTCCTAACCCCATCAGCCCACCTCCAGTCTTAACCCCGAGCCCATTTCGTGTCCTATCCCCAACCATCGCCCATTACCAGACAGCCCCCATCAGCCCACAGCCCATTACCATTCTTAACCCCCCCCAAAGCCCATTGCCAGTTCTAAGCCCCCCCAACAGCCCACAGTCCATTACCAGTCCTAACCCCATCAGCCCACCTCTAGCCTTAACCCCCCCAGCCAAGCCCAGTCAAGCCCCAGAACCCCAATAGCCCATTACCAGCCCTACCCCCCCCAGTCCTTTTCCCGCCCCAGCCCCCCCAATAGCCCATTACCAGTCCTACCCCCCCCATAGTCCATTACCAGTCTTACCCCCCCCATAGCCCATTACCAGTCCTACCCCCCCCCCCATAGCCCATTACCAGTCCTACCCCCCCCCCCGGCCTAAAGTAAAATTTAATTTTTAAAAAAAACCTGGTGGCTGCCGCCAAGGGGCCCCCTCTGCTGACGCGGGGGCCCCATCTACAAGCTGGTCGGGTCCGGTCGGGTCGGGTCGGGTCCGGTCGGGTCTCTCTCCCTCCCTCGTTGCAGGCTGCGAGAGACGGTCGCGTCTCTCGCAGCCTGCAGCGAGGGAGGGAGGGAGAGAGACCCGACCGGACCCGACCCGACCCGACCCGACCCGACCGGACCGGACCCGACCAGCTTGTAGACGGGGCCCCCGCGGCAGCAGAGGGGGCCCCGCGGCGGCAGCCACCAGGTTTTTTTTTTAATCGAGTTGGAAAAAAAAAAAACCTGGTTCTATTTTTTGTGGGCCCCTGCCGGTTGTGGGCCCTACGCCATGGCGTACATGGCGTATACGTAAATCCGGCCCTGGGCACAAGCATTAGCATGGCCAGAGACCCAGTGGGCAGTAAGGCTGGCAGCCTCTTTAACTGGGGAGGCGCTTGCAGCTTATAGGGCAATGCCATCAGCTCAGACTTTGAGTTATAGAGATGTAAAGGCTGCTATAAGAGATCGCCTAGGGTTGTCTATTTCAGAGTATAGGCGAATGTTTAGAGATACTGCATTAAGTGTGGGTGAAACACCCAGGGCTCTGAGTCAGAGAATCAGAGGATTGGCTGTAAAATGGTTGGAGCCTGAGGGAAAGACTGTGGAAATGTTATTAGACATTATTATGCTTGAACAATTTATGACTGCTGTGCCTAAAGATTTGCACACTTTCCTTATACAGCAAAATTGCCAGAATCTTGGAGAGGCAACCATGCTAGCAGAGAGATTCTTGGAAGCCACGCAGGCTTGCCATAGAATGGGTGGCCCTCTGAAGGTTGGTGCTGAGGCAAGCTGTGCTGTATCAGAAAAGAAAATGGTTAAAATTGTTTCTGAGAATAATTGTACTGTGCCAACCCAGATTACACAGTGGAGTAAAAAGAAATGTTTCAAATGTGGAAAATGGGGACATTTGGAAAGGGGATGCCAGATACACACTAGCTTGATGGGCGTTGATTTAAAACAGCCCAAAGAAGGATTCCTTTTGGTGGTTGATACGCAGGGAATTACCACAAATGCTCTGTTAGACTCTGGGGCAGACCAGAGTATGCTGTCAAAAAGGCTTTGGAAGAGGATAGAGGCCCAAGAAGGATTTGAGCCTAGAACCCCTGAAAGCCAGGTTCACATCAGATGCATTCATGGTGCTGCAACATCATATCCCACCTATAGGCTAATGGTTAAGTGCCTGGGGGAATAAGAGGAAGTTCTTTTAGCAGTGGTGCCTAGGCTTCCATTTGATTTGGTTCTAGGAAGGGACTGGCCAAGATTTAAGCAGGGACTAGTGAAAGGACTAGGAAAGAAGGAGGGAGAAGGAATGATGGTAGTAGCTCCCGGGCCTTTGTTTGGAAGTCCTCAGACCCTAGCTAAAAAGATGGTTAAGCTTCCAGAAGACCAAACTATAAAGAAGGAAATAGGTAAGAAGAGGGGCCTTGTATCCACCCGCTCACAGGCTAAGGTAGAGAGCCAGAAGGAGGAGGGGGAGCAGGCAGAGTTATTAGGAGACTTACCCTCTCATGATGATTTAATAACTCCACCATCTGGGAACGTAAGAAAGTTGAAAGCACAAAAGCGTCGTGAGAGACTTTGCAGAGCGCAGGGTAGGGCTGAGATGTTGGCTGGTCAAAGTTTACCCGGGGTGCCAGCTGAGTTAGTGGCAAAGTTTCCTAACTTTCCACAAGAACAGCGAGCTGATCAAGCTTTCACTCGAGCTTTTAAGTATGCTCAGGAGGTCAGGGAGGAGTTGCCCAGATTCAGACTAGATAATGAAATATTATATAGAGAGAGTCAGGACCCCAGAAATGGGACCATATGTAAACAATTGGTGGTACCCACAACTTTCAAAGGACTAGTACTTAGATTAGCACATGATCATCCAGTTGGAGGTCATAAAGGGTTGCAAGGAACGCTGGATCAAATACTTATGCGTTTTTACTGGCCAGGTATTTTCAAATAAACTGCCCAGTTTTGTGCTGCATGTCCAGCGTGTCAGCGAGTTACAGCGACTCACCCACCGGTGGTGCCTTTGATTCCCATGCCAATTATCACAGACCCAATTGGTCGCATTGCTATGGATATTGTAGGCCCATTAGTCAAAACGCCCCGAGGTTTCCAATACATCCTAGTTATGGTAGATCAGGCAACAAGGTTTCCCTGGGCCATACCATTGAGGAATGTTTCTGCAAAAACAATAGCTTTAGAGCTAGTCAAATTGTTTTGCGAAGTGGGATTCCCAAGAGAGGTGTTGACTGACCGAGGGTCCAATTTTGTATCCAAATATTTGGCCCAGATCTGGGATGCCTTTGGCATTCATCACGTGAAAACCTCAGCCTACCATCCTCAATCAAACGGTTTGGTGGAGAGATTCAACCAAACTCTCAAACAAATGTTGAGAAGGGGGTTAGCAGGAGAGGTAAAAGAATGGGATATGTTATTGCCCTTTGCCTTATATGCCTGCAGGGAAAGAATTCAGGTGTCCCTAGGTGTAAATCCATATGAATTGATGTATGGTAGGGCTCCACGGGGTTTGTTAGATATTTTGAGGGAACAATGGATTGATCCTGAACCAGGAAATCAGGAGGTGCCACAGTTTTTAAGTGACTTGAGAGCACATTTAAAAAGGACCTCGCAGGTTGCTGAGAAAAACCTGCAGGACAGCCAAGTACGCCAGAAAGGGTGGTATGATAGGAAGGCCAAAAGCTGCCAATTAAGTATTGGTGAAAAGGTTTTGGTTCAAGTAGCAGGTACAGCCCCAAAATTTGAAGTACAGTGGAAAGGGCCATGGAAGGTTGTTAGACAAGTGAGCCCAGTATCTTAATGGTAGAAAATGCAAGAGGTCGTAGACAGACCTACCACATTAATGTACTTAAGTCTTGAAAGGAGAGGCCTGTAAATAATAATGACCCAGAAGCCAGCCAAGAAGTAGGTGAGCATCAAAAAGATAATACTCTCATAGGTATTACGGACTGTAGGAAAGAAGTTTCACCAGTTGCTCCAGTCCGTAATAACTTAAGCAGGGGGGTATGTGATAAGGAAGCTTATCATAGTTCAAGAAGGAGCTATAAAAGAGGTGAATTGGCTCTGAACAAGCAACCTGTCTTTGCTGGTAGAAATACTAAAACAGAATGTTTTCATAAAAGACTACCAGTCCCAGAATGCACCTGGTTTCAAACAGCCTCTAGAAGAGCTGAAGTGGGGAAACGTGTGTTCAATCAGGAGAGCTATAAGCAATGTTCCCTTTAATATTCTGTAGGCCGTGTGCACATAAAATATCAGCTGTGCAGCTTTTGAAGGAAGTTTAAATTTTTGTGCGCCACATAACGACACTCGGAGTTATATACTTTAAAATTTGACTACACGTCAGAATACAGTATGTACACCACATTGATTGCACTAGAAAATATTGTAAAACTTGTGAAAACCGTGAATACAGAGCAACTTTTAAATTTTAAGACGTCTGTGTTGTTTTCTATCAGAATCAGAGCCGTACGTTTTGTGCGCTCTGTTGTAAAGTATGTGCGCTCACTCGGAGAGGTGTGTGCGCACGGCTTAGAGGGAACAGTGGCTATGAGGTAATCCCCAATCACTCATCTCCAAGGGCAGGGCTTGATTCAGCACAGCTGAGCTGTGCTAGGGTGGAGTATCCCTCTAAACAAGTTAAAAGTAAAACATATTCTACACAGAATCAGTTCAAGATCAGGAAGCAGCAGCATCAACGTGGAAGAAAGAAGAAGAAAAAGACATCTTGGAGGTCTAAAGAAGGAGCCCACAGCAGTACGTGTGTTGGGAGTCATTCCAGAGGCAAGCATACTCCATTGGACTGGAGGAAGCCAGAGGAGTGGGGTTACAGAGCCAGGAATTCCCAGACGGCACCTTTGAAGGAGACGGCTGCATTTGGAAGGGGCCCTAAGACCAGTGCAAGAAGGTATGTGAAGAGAGACCCAGTGTCCAGGGATCTTGATTGGAAGGCTGGACCTAAAAGCTGGATTACTTACTACCCAGGATATCTGGAGAGGAAACCTAACAGTAAAGGAAGCTCAGGTATGAACACTGATCTATGCCCTAGCTCTTCACCTGGAAGACAGCAGGGAAACAAATATTGTCCTGAGAGTGATCCATTAAGGAATTCCTTTGAGCCAGACCATGATATTGATTCTATGATATTTGAAGAAGAAGGAGATATTTTAAATGATCAGAATGAATACAAGGACTGCTCTCTGACTAGGCTGCTGTGGTAAAATACTTTCACAAATACAACAACCATCAAAAGGAACTATAACTTGTTCTTTTATCTACCCAGAAAAGTCTGCAAGAAAGCTTTAGGGTAGGATTTGAGCCACATAGAGAAAGTGAACCAGCAAAGGGGTTTGCAGCTGGCTAATTATTGGTAATTAAGCCATGCACAATTGCACGTGAGCTCTGAAAGGAAACTACTGTTTGTGTGTGAAAATAGAAGAAAGTTATCCTTGAAAAAGAACAGTTTTTGTTACTTTTGGGTTTTGTTTTTGCTTTTGGAACACTGCTAAAAGTTATTAGCAGGAGCCCTCAAAAAGACCTTTTCTGTTTCCCATCAAGGTCTTTATTATTTGATTGCTTAAGAAGTTCAGTTGCTTATATCATGATTTGTTTTTCCTAAGTGCAATACTGAAGCAAGTTGTCCTTTTGTGTTACCAAGTAAATCTGTGTGGGAGAATTAACCCCATGAATAAAATATATTTTTCTTTTCTTACACTCGAGCAACACAACTCTTATTTTGTGAACGGCTGATTCTGGTATGAATGGACTACATCCCCCACAATCCTTTGCAAGTCATAATAGTATTTTGCCTTTGCCAAGACTGTGGACATTCACGTCCAGCGCCCCCGTTTACAGGTTCCACATTAGGAATCATACCCAGGAAAAGGATTTAGGCATCATCGTGGATAATATGTGGGGACTCTCCACCCAGTGTGCAGCGGTGGACAAGAAGGCAAATAGAATACAGGGAGTTATAAAGAACAAAATGGAGAATAAAACCAGGGATATTATAATCCCTCTATATCGCTCCATGGTGTGACTACACTTTGAATATTATGTGCACTTCTGGTCACCATATCTTAAAAAGGATATAGCAGAATTAGAAAAAGTACAGAGAAGAACTACCAACATGATAAAGGGGATGGAAGGATACCCTTATAAGGAGAACTTAAAAGTTTAGGGCTCTTAGAAAAGAGACAGCTGAGGGGGAGATATGGTAAAGTTCTTAAATTAATGAATGGAATAAAATGGATAAGTGTAGATCAGCTGTTTACACCATCAAAAAGTAAAAAGACTAGAAACACGCAAAGAAGCTACAATATAACCCATTTAAGAGTAATAAGAGCAGATATTTTCTTCGCTCAACGTGTAATCAAACTTTGGAATTCATTAGTGGAGAATGTAGTAAAAGCTGTTAGTGCAGCAGGGTTTAAAAAGGATTTGGACAAGTTCCTGGAGGAAGGGTTATGGTTATGGTTATGGTTTTGTTTATTTGATATACCATAAAAGTGACAAAACATTATTAAAGAAGACTCAGAAAATCCACTGCTTTCCCTGGGACAGGCACTGTGGAACCTGACTCTATTGACTCTACTGTTACCTCTATCCCTTTCCTATTTTTGTATTGTAGTTCCTTTTCCTTTCTTACAGCATTGACATATTTTTATTGTAAACCGTTCTGATGTCTCAACAAGGGCCGTATATAAAGTGCAGAAATAAAGATAAAGATATATGCATTTTTGGGAATCTGCCAGGTACTCGTGATCTGAATTGCCCCCTGTTGGAAACAGGATACTGGGTTTGATGGACCTTGGTCAGACCCAGTATGGCATATCTTATTGTTATGATTATAGAGAAGACAATGCTGAAAAGACAGGAAACAGAGAGTAGGGCAAAATGGTCAGCTATCCCCTTGATAAAGGTTCAGTAGTGAAGTGTCCCAAAAGTCTGTAATGGGAACTAGTTTTTTTGACATATTCATAAATGATCTGGAGGTTGAAGTGATGAGTGAGGTGGCCATATCTGCAAATGAAAAAAAGTATTCACTTCTAAAATTGCAGAGAATTAAAAGGATCTGTAAATGGATCTTGTTATATTAGGAGATGGGTAATCTAAATAGTGTACAAAGTGATGGATATTGGGAAAAAGTAATCTGAAGTGATATGCATTGGGAAAAATGCTAGGTTTGGAGTTTATTTATTTATTTAGCTGTATTTTTATACTGCCTTTCACTATGTCAAAGTGGTATACATAAAACAAAACAGTTAACAATTGCAGTGTAATATTTTACTATATACAGCATGCATTGGATAACTAAAGTTGGATAACTATATACAAATTTACAATTGTTGAGTGTATCATTCATATAGGGCGGTTAACTATATACAGTGACTGTCATACACGGGGGACATAGCTTCTGCAGGGAATTACATTGTGGGGCTAAAATGTTCAGAGAAGAGGTATGTCTTTAGGTGCTTCTTGAAGGTGCTGAGTTTTGTGACATTTCTCAGTGAATCTGGTAGTGTGTTCCAAATTGAAGGTGCATAGAGTTGGAAGGCTCGTTCATAGGCTTGTTGGTTCAATTTGGTTCTGGCATGGGGAATGACAAGGGTGTTCCTAGCACAGGTTTATCCTGATCTGTTAGGTTATGGGGTTTCTAGCAGAGTATGCAGGTGAGTTGATGGGTCGGATTGAATGGCTTTGTGAGTCAGTAGGAGGGTTTTGTATCTTATATGACTTGGTAGTGGTAACCAGTGAAGCTGTTTGAGTAGGGTGTAATGTGGTCCTCCCTTGTTGCTCCTTGGAGGATGTATACTGTTGTGTGAAGAGCGATATGTAGAGGGAGTAGTGTAGTTTGTGTGTGGAGGTCCTGGTAGATAGAATTGCAGTAGTCAAGATGTTATAGAACTATGGCTTGCGTTGCAGAGCAGAAATGTGTTGGTTCAAGGAGCGGTAGGAGGCGTTGCAAGATGTAATATATTGCTCTGGTGACTTTGCTTATGTGTGTGAGGTGTTGATCAAGGGAGATTCCAAGGTATTTCACTTCCATCTGGGTCTTGACTTGTGTGGTATGTGTTATGGCGGTTGTTGGAAGAGAAGGTGTTGTCTTTCATAATGAAGAGGGCTTCTGTTTTCTTATAGTTGGTTGCTAGGTTGTTGTTTTTCAGCCAGTTGGAGACATCAGTGAAACATTTTTGATGGACAGAGTAGGAGGGTTGCTTTGTGTTGAAGGTGCCATATAGCATGATGTCATCAGCATAGATGTGGTTGTTGAGGTTATGGGATTTAATGACTGATCAGAGGGGTTGAATAGGACTGCTGAGAGTGTGGATCCTTTGGGGTTCTTTGTGTTTGCTGGTATGGGATGGAGGTGTTTGGGCTGATTTTTATCTGTTGGTGTCTGTTGGTTAGATAGGATTTGAACCATTGGAGAACTGCACTCTGGATTCTGGTGGATCAAAGACGCTGCAGGAGGATATTGTGGTTAATGATTTCACAGGCTGAGAAGATATCCAAGAAGATCAGTAGGAATCCTTGATTGATGTTCTGTATCCCTTTTATTAGGGTGTCGACAGGAATGATTAGTAGTGTTTATATTCCATGAAGAGGGCAGAATCTGTGTTGTTGAGGGTCAAATAGGTTTTCCTGTCAATATGGTCTTGCAGTTGATGTTGGATGATTTTTTTCAATGATTTTGGCAGTAAAAGGTAGGCTGACAATGGGTCTGTATGAGGTTTGGTTGGAAGGATTTAGTTCTGCTTTCTTCAGAGTTGGACTTATGGAGGAGATTTTCAGGCAATAAGACATTTCACCTTGTAGGAGTACTGATTGGGTAATTTTGGTGAGTGTGGGGCTGAGTTCCTTCTTGGCTCTCTTGATCCAGGTGACCAGGCATGGATCAAGGGGCAAGGTGGTTGGGTTGAGTGATGAGATGATGTTTTCAGTGTGTTCCTCATTAACGCTGCCAATGGAGGACCAAGGCTTCAGGTGGATGGTTGCTTTTTTGAATTCAGATACTGTCCTCATCTCTACCACCTCCACTGGGAGACAATTCCATAGATCCACCACTCTTTCCGTAAACAAATATTTCTGCATATCACTGCTGAATCTATCCCCTTTAACCCTTATCCCTTGTTCCTTTTAACAGCAGAACTTGCTTTCAATTGAAAGAGGCTTTCCTCCTGTGCATTTATGCCACGGAGGTATTTAAATGTCTCAATCATATCACCTCTATCCCGCCTTTCCTCTAAGGTGTACATATTAAGATCCATAAGTCTGTCCTCATATTTTTATTTTATTTATTTAGACAGTTTTTGTATACCGCCTTATCCTTCAATCAAAACGGTCACAACACAATATGGGGGATGCATTTAACACACGGGGATATGAGACACATACAATAATACTTACAGGGAACATGGGCAATGGAGGGTTAAGTGGCTTGCCCAAGACCACCAGGAGCATCTGTGGGACTAGAGACCCCAGTCCTTCAGGCCCAAGGTTGCTGTCCTCTAGTGGGATTTGAACCCCCGACCTTCCGGCCTGAAGTACCTTGCCCCAACCACTAGGCTACTCCTCCCTCATATGCTTTATAATGAAGATCGCTAACCATTTTAGTAGCCACCCTCTATATTGACTCCATCCTGTTTATATCCTTTTGAAGGTGCGGTCTCCAGAATTGCACACTATACTCCAAATGAGGTCGCACCAAAGACTTATACAGAGGCATTATTACCTCCTTTTTTCTGCTAGCCATTCCTCTCTGTATGCACCCAAGCATCCTTCTAGCTTTTGCCATCGCCTTTTCTACCTGTTTAGCTACTTTAAGATCATCAGACACAACCATGCCTAGGTCCCGATCTTCTTTAGTGGACAAAAGTACTTCACCCCCTATACTATATTGCTCCATTGGATTGCTGCAGCCCAAATGAATGACCTTACATTTTTTAATATTAACTCCCAGCTGCAAAATTCTAGACCATTCGTCAAGCTTAGCTAGATCCCTCCTCATGATATCTACCCCTTCCTGGGTGTCTACTCTATTGCAGATATTGGTATCATCTGCAAAGAGGCAAACCTTACCTCACAGCACTTCCGCTATATCACTAACAAAGATGTTAAAAAGAATCGGACCAAGGACAGATCCCTGGGGCACACCACTGGTAACTTCCTTCTCCTCAGAGTGAGCTTCATTTACCTGTACTCTTTGTCATTTAGGAGTCTTACATAGTTGTGTCTATCTTCATTTTCATTAGTTCGCTACCATTTCCATTTATGTATTCAGAGTTGAGTTTTGATGGTGCATACGACTGGAGTGTACCATGCGGTTTTGGAGGGTTTCTTCTGTGAGGGGGGGGGGGTAGTCATTGCAGTGGCCACTTTTTTAGTGATGTGGTTCCAGTTTTCTGCTAGTATGTGGGGATTTCTTGAGTTTGTAGCTGAGGAAGGATGTCTTGTAAAAGATTGGCCTGGTTGAACTGCTTGAATCATCTTTTCATTGGTTGATAAATGGGGGGCATGCTGGGGTTGGCATGGGAGAGGGAGAAGCTGATTAATTTGTAGTCAGACCATGGTACTGGGTGTGTTAGAATGGAGTAAGGGAGGTCAGTTTTGGTTGTATGGTTGTTGAAGAAAATCAGGTTGAGGGTGTTGCCTTTTCATGTATGGATGTTCGTACGCGCTGGCTAAGGCCAGTTGCTAACATTGCTTCCAGGAATGAGGAGACATGTTTTGGTTGTAATGATGTGAGATTAAAGCCTCCTAGGACTAGGAGGTATTTGTTCATGTTAGAGGCCGTGAGCACTCCAGGATGTTTGAAAGGTTGTTGGAGGTAGTGGTTGGTGTCTTGTACGTGAGGTTAATGGTTAGCTGTTTGTTTCTTATGGTGTGGGCGTCAGTTTCATTTGTATTCTCAGTTGCATGGTATCAGAATTTGAGGTTTGCCTTGGCTGTGATCATCACACCCCCTGCCTCTTCATTTGGATCCAGGGCCGTGGAAGAGGGTGTATCCATCTGGTATGAGCTGGTTCAGTAGTACATTGTCTGTTTCATTAGGAGATGGGGAATCTAAATGGTGTACAAAGTGATGTACACTGGGAAAGAATAATCTGAACTACAGGTACTAAATGCTAGGTTTTGAATTAGAAAGCATCTCCCAAGAAAAGGATCTTAGAGTGATTGTGGACAGCACTTTAACATTTTCAGCGCAGTGTGCCATGCAAATGGAATGTCAACGATCTTGCAAGAAAGGATGCAATATCATTATCAGAATGTGATTATGTCTTTGTATAGCGCCCTGGTGTGACCACAGCTTGAGTCTTCTGTGCAGTTCTGGTAATCTTGTCTCAGAAAGGACATAGCAAAACTAGAAAAGGTTCAGAGAAGGGCGATATAAATGATACCATGGTTGAAACATCTGCTTATTGGGCTCTTGGCTTGGAGAAAAGGTGACTGAGAGGGGCTTTGATAGAAGTTTATAAAATTATAAATGAGGTAAAATAGTTAAATAGGGAATGATTGTTTATCCTTTCAAAGAACATAAAAACAAAAGGATATACCATGAAATCAAGGTCCTGAATGAAACCGCCATAAATTATTATTAAATAGGTAAACTTGGGAGATCCCATTGCTCAGCCATAGAAATGAACTACATGTAATAGACCTACTTTTTGGGATCTGCTGAGTATGTGTGAATCGAACTAGCCATTGTTGTAGAGAGGATCCTGGGCCTGATGGACCTTGGTCAGACTCAGCATGTTTTTTTCTTATGCTCTTATTAATACAGTAACACAAGTTATTTAGCAAAAATGTGCCCTATTCTTGCCAATAAAACCCCCCAAACATTTTGGGTTGTTTTCTGTAGTTTCCTTTTTAAAGCTATGCGGCTCTTATACTAAAATTTGTTAATATTGTTTTCATTTAAAGCACAGTTAGTGGAAAAAGAAGTGTGCTTTAAATGCAAAACTTCCATGGTAACTGTCATGGGTGTGACCAGCATGATCCCAGCAGTTAACACACAGTTCACTGCACTACCACTGTGGATGCAGCTATCTCCATCTATTGAGTAGAGGTAAATCAACCTGCACTGATTGCAACATTGATAGTTACTGAGTGATATGTTGCCCCCCTCCCCCCACATTAATGGCCTTGTGCTCATCACACCAACTCTCCATCCCTAACCTGCCTGTTCATCAACCTAATGTGTGATTGGCAGTTAGTGAAAATCAGCATGTATTAACTGTCACCCCTCAGTAACTTTTACCGCAGGCCAGAATATGCAGTTATCGAGCATTAAATAATGCATTAGCTGCATATCACACTTTTATAAAAGATCTCCTATATGAAATAACATAGGATATATTGCTAGCATTACCAAAGTCATTTCGAATGACTGCATATCCCTACTATTTCCAGCTGTAAGTAACCTCAGTATTCCAAGTCAACATCTGCATGTGTTACATACTTGAATACTGGGTAAGGTTTGCATGCACTTACATACCTAAGATTTAAAAAAAACTGCAATCCACCTAAGATTTTAAAAAACTGCAATCCATGACCATAGATATGAAGAGATGGTTTTCTTCATCTCAAATGGTTTGAAGATCCTGGTATCCTTCTCCTTCCCCAAAAAACAAAATATACTCTGGTGTGCAGAAGTCACCTTTCATTCTCTGCACACTGGTGTACCTTAATGTTTTCAGTCAT
Source organism: Ichthyophis bannanicus (assembly GCA_033557465.1). NCBI lineage: Eukaryota > Metazoa > Chordata > Amphibia > Gymnophiona > Ichthyophiidae > Ichthyophis > Ichthyophis bannanicus. The sequence continues at coordinate 21,833,914 of CM066051.1, read as the reverse complement.
GTCAGCACCCAGGCCCTGATTTGTGATTACGCAACATGGGCAACTGTTTCCAGAGCCAAATTCTATTAGGCACCAGAGCATTGCTTCCATGCCTTCATCTAGACCGTCTGTTTGCGAGGAGAGGAGATTGAGGGGATAATCTGGGTTGAGGTGATGGGTGGGGGGGGGGGGGGCGTAGCAGCACCATTTGGATTGGAGCAGCACAATTCAGGAAATTCCCACACACAATTAACCGTGGACACCTTAAGAGTAAATTCAGCACTATCAGCACAAGTACAATTCATTTCATGTTCCTCCTCTCAACTTTCTTCCTCTTCTAGCAGAGCTATCAAACCCTGAGCTGAATTCAGTGATATGAGGGTTGACTATCTGAGAGAATAAGGGCCCATTTTCTCTTCCCTTGAAGACTTTCTTTTCATACCTTTTGTTGTATACACTATTTTTTCTGAACACAAGATTTCTATAAAAAAATGATGTTACCTTCCATGGTAAATAATCTGAAACTTTCTGACTTTGTCCACTCCATATGATGCCATCTCCATAGGTAGATGTAAGCATGTCATGCAATGCATGAGCCAGGGCATACACAGCATTGTAGACACTGTAGCTGCTCCCAAGGTATTTGATGTTACAGTATGTATGGGGGGTCAGGGTTTCATTGGTACTGCAGGATCTTCTGATACTTGTGGGACAACGGCTGTCACATAGCACGCTCCACCATCTCTGAATACCATTATCACTTGGAAAGAGGGAAGGATTCACCTCCCGGATAAATTTTGAGAAGCTTGGAATATTCTTCTTTATCACCATGAATGCCAGCGAATAATCTAAGTTTGTATCCCATTCGGCTGTAGTGATCCATATTTTACCAGGTATATTCATATATATATTCTTATAGAAATTCAAGATATATTCTTTATTACAGTAGAGAATGATCACATTAGTTGATGATGTATGAATTGTCTTATTAATTTTACTTATCTTATCTGGTATGGCACTGATATGAGAAAAAGTTTCTATGAACTCAATACAGCCACCATTGTGTACAATTCCTTCTTTCAGGATCTGGACAGCTCTCATGCTGCTGTTATCATCAGATGCAATGATACCGACCCAGGTCCATCTGAAATGCTTTAGTAACCTGATAATGCCAGTGCAGAGGTGCAAATCACTAGGAACAGTTCGGTAGAAATAAGGAAACTGTACAGCATCACTCATAAAAAGGTTCTGTGATTTGTAACTGATCTGTTTAAAAAATAACAGATCTATCACCATCTTTGTCATGGTAAGATAATATTGCAAATAATCTATAACATTTGAAACATAATTTCATACAGAAATTTGGAGACCCAGAAATGTGAGTTGATAAAGCTGCTATGCAGTTTATTTATTTGTATGAAGGTCATTTTAAAATGCTTTCATTTGGAGGTCAAAACCTCAGACACTTCTCCATGGCCATTCCACAAATGCTGGCAGACTTCTCCAGTGCAGGGACGTTCAAGTAGGTACCTGGGTGTGTTGGAGGAATGGACTTACACTTCCCCGTTGGATCTTAGAAACATATGCAGGTACGTCCATATTAATACCTATTCCAGGCATGAATAGGCATGAGAAAAGTGTTTGTTTTCATCTTAAAATATCCAGAGAGCATAGAGAATTAAGTGACTAGCCGTAAATCCCAAGAATTATACTGGGATTTGAACTCTGGCCTCTTCTACTTGTGAACTACTATTCTAACCATTATGCTTTTAGATGCCTGAGGACTCAAATGCTTTCCTGAGGACATCTATATAGACATTTCATACACGTGGGTTATAGGGCAAGTCCACGTTTGGAAATACATGACTGAACTGCACATGCTGCTTTATATTTCAGACGTTCTGTCGTTGACGTCCCAGATTGCACTAGGAGGTCCCATTGTGAAATGTGCCTCTCTCTCTCCCTTTTACTTTTCAGTTTGTTTCAGTGTTAAAGCTTTGCAAACTGCCAGAGATCTATTGCCCTGCTTGCAGAGCCGGCCCAAGGGTTTCTGCCGTTCCAGGCATAAGCCCCAGCCATGCTACCCTCCCACTCCATGTCAAGCCACATCACCCTCTCTTTCCTGCATTGAGCCATATGACCACCCACCTCTGCCATTGATTAGTACAACGGTGGCAGCAGGGCATGTGGCAGGTCATGTGCTTCAGCACACATGGCCTGCTGCTTCTGAACCCCGTCCAGTGCAACTTCCTGGATATTAATGTTCTGAGACTCATATTTATCACTTCAGCAGCACATAGAATGAGAACAATCAGATATCGTGGGGCATGGTGGAGATGGGCCCTAGGTGGAACAAAGGAATTGCACCTCATGGTGCATTTCTAACAGGGACTCAATTGCAAGCAAGGCAGTACTGTGTGGCTTTTAAATATAAACTCTTAAAGGAGTTTTGTTTTTCATTTTTAAAAGCTAATTCTTTTTCTATACTTCAAAAGGTGAATTTTTGTGGTACTGGGCAAAGCTCTGTCAGTTGGAGTTCATTGTCTTTTGTTCCAGTTACCCATTCACAGCTAGCTCTTTCAAGCAACTGATCTCATCAGGTGTTAGATCCCCCCCCCCCCGCCACTCCATCTCCCACCCACCCATGTGAGCATTGTTGCTTTACAGGGCATCTCCCCAATTAGCTACACACAGGGACATAGAACAGCACTGTCAGAACACACTTAAAAGAGGTTAACTGTGTTTTCTCTTAAAGGACAGCTGAGTAAGTTGGTAGGTCTCTCTCTTTTATTTCAACAGGTCCATAAGCTACAAATGAACAATGGCTGGGAAAAAAACATATTGCCAAACCTATTGCCCCATTACAGCTTCTGCCTCTGTTCAGACAGAGATCCCAATGCCAGTTGAAGGGCCAGTTCCATGTGCATGATACCTGCATGCTGAAGCTCTCAGGAAGCAAGTGGAGGAGCTCGGAGAAGATGTGGCAAGACTGAGAAGCATTCAAGACAGTTAGAAGTACATTTATGAGCTGCTTCTTGAAACATCGAAGCTCTCCAACAGAGATGAAGATGGGAGGCTACAGAATGAAGAAAGATGGAGATGAGTCACCAGAACCTGCAGAATCAACACTTCAACTCCTCCAGCCCTTGAATTGAAGAACAAATATGCAGCCCTTGAAGTGGAGGAGGTGAAAGCATGCCAGGAAAGAGGAGAACCAGAGCTCGAGCACCCCAAATTTGCAGAAACAGTGACCACAAGGAAGTGAACGGTAATGGTGGTTGGTGACTCTCTTCTGAGGGGTATTGAGGCATCCATCTGCCAACCAGACTTGATGTTCAGAGATGTGTGCTGCCTGCCAGATGCCAAAATCCATGATGTTACGGAGAGTTTGCTGAGACTCATAAAACCTACTGACTATTATCCAATGTTGATCAACCCTGTCAGCATAAATGATATTGTTAGGTATCCCTCTGAGCATATCAAAAGTGACTTCATGGCTCCGGGGCAGAGGGTGAAGTAGAACGATGTGCAGGTGGTGTTCTCTCTATGTTGAGGATAAAGGCTGAGTTAGAGAAGCTCGCATCCTGGGGATGAATGCATGGCTGTGTGGATGATGTCATTGAGAGTTTTTTGTTTCCTGGACCATGGGATGATGTTCCAAGGGCTGCAGAGCAGAAATGGCATTCATCTGTCCAAGAAGGGTCAAAGTATCTTTAGCAGCAGACTAGTTAACCCACTGAAGAGGGCTTTAAACTAGATTCACTGGGGATGGGTGAAGAAAGTCCACAGATAAGTGAAAGCCCCCAGGTAAGTGAAACATTAAATACCTCTGTAAAAATGGGTAAAAGGGGCAACGTTTGGAAAGCAGTGTGTATAAATTCCCATAGCATAGTAAATAAGATCTCAGATATTGAAGCTTTAATGAAAGAGGCTGACTTGGAGTTAGTGGTGATTATAGAGACATGGTTCAAGGACCAACATGTTTGGGATGTAATTTTACTTTACTATACTTTATTCTGAAAGAACAGGGAGGAGTTGAACTATAATTAAAAAGCTATAGAATTACAGGGAGAGGGGAGGCACTGTGGGTTAAACTAGAAAAAGGGAAAGGGAAATCCATTTGCATTGGAGTGATATACAGATCCCCCTCAAGTGGACGGAGATTTAATAGAAGACATACACATAGTATATGGTGGCAGATTAAGACCAGTATGATCCATCTAGTCTGTACAGCAAGGCGGCAAGAGTAGCTGTACATGCCGCTACATGCAGGTCCCCTCCCCATGCCTTTGTTTAGGGGTGTACCCATCACTCCATGTAGGTCACTCTTATTTGTTGAGATATCACCCCTTTTTGTTGAGATATAAGAGATAGTTATTTTATTTTGATTTTATCCTGTTGTTATAAAGGGATCAACTGTGTCTGTCCCATGCCATTTTGAATTCTGTCACTGTATTTGCCCCCACTGCTTCCATTGGGAGGACATTCCAAGCATCTACCACCCTTTCAGTGAAAAGTACTGAAAAATATTACACAGTACTGCCATGCAAGGAGAAGTACTACTGATAGGTGATTTCAATATGCAGGATGTTGATGGGGCACATCCCTGCTGCGGTGGCATCTAGAAGTAAGGAGATTCTGGATTCTCTGCAGGGAGAACAATTCCAGCTACCGGTAATAGAACCCAGACATGAAATAATAATAAGATTCATTTTATTATTATTGTTCTGTTCTTTGTAAACCGTCCCTGATCTCTGAATGGGGAGGTATAGAAAAATGTACAAATAAATAAATAAAAATAAATGAAGGGGCCATACTGGACTTGGTGCTTACCAATTGGAAAAGTGTTTCTGATATCATGTCAGAGTGGGAGAATATCTCTCATCCAGTGATCATCAGATAGTGTGGTTCAGTATTAAAACTAAGGCTGATAAAATCCATTCAAAAGTGAGGGTCTTAGACTTTAGGAATACTTACTTTGCCGAGATGGAATAATACCACAAGGAGTCGTTTGAGTGATGTAGAAAAACAGTGGTCAAAACTAAAAAGGGATATTTTAAAGATAACAAACCTCTTTGTTAGAAAGGTAAATAAATGTAAAATAAAAGGAGGCTGCTAAGGTTCTCAAACGAAGTAGCTGAAAAGGTGAAGAAAAAGAGGGAGGCCTTCATAAAATACATGAGATCACAGAGAAAGTAAGACAGCCATCTATATTTGGATCAACATAGAGAAGCTAGCAAAGGAGTCAGGAAAGCACAGATACAAAAAGTAGAAGAAATAGCCAAGGTAATAAAATGGAGGGACAAGACATTTTTCAGATATGTTAATGAGAGGAGGAAGGACAAAAGTGGTATCGTCAGACTCAAGGGTGAGGGGGATGAATATGTTTAAGCTGATGAAGAAAAGGCAGAATTGCTTAACAAATATTTCTGTTCTGTGTTCACAGATAAAGGGCCCAGAGCAGGACTTCAAAAACACCCACAAATAGGAATAGAAGTGATGGAGATCTCAATCAGTTTTCAGAAGACTGTGTTCATGAGGAACTAGTTAAACTAAAAGTAGACAAAGTGAATGGACCGGATGGGATACATCCGAGAATACTGAAGAAACTGGGGGATGTTCTAGAGACTCCACTGACTGACCTCTTCAGTGCTTCTTTGAACTCAGGAGTGATCCCAGATGACTGGAGAAAGGCACATGTGGTCCCTTTATCCAAAAGTGGAAGTAAGGATGAGGCCAGTTAGTCTAACGTCTGTGGTGAGTAAATTATTAGAAGCACTGCTTAAAGAGAGAATAGTGAGGTTTCTGGAGTCCAATGTTTTGCAGGAACCAAGGCAGCATGGATTTACCAGAGGTAGGTCTTGCCAAACAAATCTGATTGACTTCTTTGACTGGATGACCAGGGAGATGGACCAAGGCAAGCTCTAGATGTGGTGTACTTGGATTTCAGTAAAGCGTTTGACACCATTCTGCACTGGTGACTTATAAACAAACTGAGCACCTGCGGGATGGACCCTAAAGTTACTGATTGGGTTAGAAATTGGTTGAGTGGGAGGCAACAAAGGGTACAGGTAAACAGAGCTCATTCTGAGGAGAAGGAGGTTACCAGTGGTGTGCTTCAAGGATTTGTCCTTGGTACAATTTTTTTTAACATTGTTAGTGGCATTGCGGAAGGGCTGTTGGGTAAAGTTTGCCTGTTTACAGATGATACCAAAATCCGCAACAGGGTAGACACCCAGGAAGGAGTTGATAACATGAGGAGGGATCTAACTAATTTTGAAGCATAGTCTAGAATTTGGAAAATGAGATTTAATGCTAAAAAAATGCAGGGTCAAGCATTGGAGCTGCAAAAATCCAAAGAAGCAGTACAGTATAGGGGGTGAAGTACTTCTGTCCTCAAAAGAAGAGTGGAATATGGACATGATTGTTTCTGATGATCTTAAAGTCACTAAACAGGTAGAAAAGGCGATGGTGAAAGCTAGAACGATGCTTGGGTGAATAGGGAGAGGAATGGTCAGCAGAAGAAAGGAGGTGATAGTGCCTCTGTATAAGTCTCTGGTGTGAGCTCATATGGAGTATTGTGTGCAATTCTGGAGACCGTAACTTCAAAAGGGTATAAACAGGTTGGGGTCTGTCCAGAGGGTGACTACTAAAATGGTTAGTGGACTTTTTAATAAAGCATATGAGGCCAGACTTAAAAATGTTAATATATGTAAACTTTAGAGGAAAGGTAGGATAGAGGAGATATGATAGAGATGTTTAAATACCCAATTGGTATAAATGCACAGGAGGACAGTCTCTTTCAATTGAAAATAAGCTCTGCTATGAGAGAACATAGGATGAGAGTGAAAGGGAATAGATTCAGAAGTAATATGCAGAAATATTTATTTATGGAAAGAGTGGTAGATGCATGGAATAGTCTCCCAGTGGAGGTGGTAGAGATGAGGACAGTATCTGAATTCTGAAAGGCATGGGACAAACTCAGAGGATCTTTAAAGGAAAAAAGGGAACTATTGTAGATGATATGGAAGGGCAGACCAGATAGGCCATGTGGTCTTTTTCTGCCATCATGTTTCTATGTTTCTAAGTTCAGAATGGCACAAGCGTGAGGTGTCTGTGGCTACACCTGCTTCTGACCATGAATAAGGTGCAAAAAAGTACTTGTTTCATGGCTGTGATTCTTTCAGGGGGAAGAATAAACTGAGCTTACACCAGAGTCATTAATATTTTCTGACTGAAGAAAACTGCCTGTAAACAGGGACAGCCTGACTATTGTGGGGAAATGTTGCCTGCACATAGCCTCACACAACGGGAGGCCCCATGCCTGCCTGACTATCTTCAGAGGGAGCCAGGGAGACCCAGTGCTTGGCACTTGGGCTCAGCTCTGCACAGCAGCGAGAGTAAGAAGCGGAGTTTTCCTCCTTTCCCGCCACTGTTAACTTGCAGCCCACCAGACCTGCTGAATTCATAAAATTAAACAGAGGCTCTTCCTGTCTTGCCAAGGCAGGAAATGCTCCCATTTAACCTCCTGGCACTCAAAATAGAGGAGGGCTGTAAGTTAACAGCTGCAGGAGAGGAGGAAAATGCCACTCTTTACTCTAGCAGCTGTGCGGAGGTGAGTTGGGACACCGGGCTTCGGGCCACTCTGCGGAGGGCTCTTCTTCTATGGGGCCATGTAGGGCAGGTTGAGAACTGCTGACCCTAGAAGAAGACTGGGGACTAGGACTGGAAATGGACTGATGGCGGAGGGAGGGGAGGAGAGAGAAGGACAACCAGTGGGACACTGTGATACTTGGATACAAACTATATCATAATAACAGAGCAGATCAACTTGGTGGAGGGGTTGCACTCTATATTAGAAAGGGCATATTGAGTCACAAAGGATTACATAAGAACATAAGAAATGCCATACTGGGACAGACCAAGGTCCATCAAGCCCAGTATCCTGTTTCCAACAGTGGCCAATCTAGGTCATAATTACCTAGCAGTTTTCCTCTTCCCCATGATGCATCCACAGCTATAGGGGAAACCGTTGGTGCTCCTAAAGAACTCCCAAGGGGTCTGACCAGCCACTTGAGGCATGCCTCTGAGGGCACGCCACAGTCACATGAGAACGGCTGCATGTCATGCAGCAGCAAAGGTCTAAAGGGCCCCGCTGATGTCAGGGGTTGTCCTTGCCGCAGCCTGCACACCTCTGAATTGCTCAGCTGCACAGCTAGCCTGCCCTGCTCTCCCGGACATCCATATCATGAATGTCCACATTTGTGAAATCATGCCTGCACCGGGACGTGCCTGCTTTTTTTTCAGATGTTTTAGCTTAAACATCAAAGATTGCATATGGATGTCCTTTCTATAATCCCCCTCCACACGTTTAAATGCCTCTAATTAACTACAAAGGCTGCTATCTATATTTTATTTCAATTTCAAGGGGAAATAACAATTTGAAATTAAGCAGCACAAAACCCTAAATTTCTCCTGTCAAGAGCTTGCTGAAATGTGCACTTATTACAAACCTCTATGTGCTAGAGAGCAGCTGTAAATCCTGATATGGACAATTTTTGCCGTAAATGTGAATCTCCAATATGAAATGGGAAATACACATGTAGAAATTTGACTTTCCCAGGCTCTAATCGCATAATTACATGCTCCTTGCAATTTCTATATATTATGGACATCCATGTATAAACTGAACCCTTTATAAAACCACCACTTACATGTGGATGCCATTTCTGTGGCTAAATGCTGGATTTTCCATGTGGAAATTGTGAATAAGGCTTCTAAAATAACTCCCTTACCCTCTATGTATTTATTTAGCAAGATTTTGTATGCTGCCTTTCACCAAGTCAAACCGCTTTGACCTTCTATATTTTAGTGCCAGTTCCCTCCCGTTTCTGAAATTTCACAGGATTCGGGATGTGCACGGATTGTGTATTTGGATCCAAAGACTGAATGACAATGATTTTGAATTACTAGGATCAAATATTGCTCTAGCTTAGAAATAATCAAAACAAGTATATTCTTATCCACCTCATAACTGTTCTCTTGCATGGATTTTATTTTTCATTACAGTATTTGTCACTTTATTAATATTAACTGGTCTTCATAATTGGCCCGATTTTCTTTTGTTAGGGAAGATATTCCATTGGTATGGGTAATGTAGAGAAATCCTTTACCTGTGGGTAGTGGTATATCCTGAACACCTTGGATATCTGACTTGATTCTTCAACTGAAAGACCTTCAATTATAGCAGCAACAGTACCAGATGTTTTGCAGTTGTAGTTAGGAATAAAGGTATTTCTTCCTGAAAATATGCTTATGGCATACCGAAAAAGGATGAGGGGATTGTTGTAAGAGTCATAAATGTGGAAGCCCAGTGTGAGGTTGGGTAAGAGCTCTGAGCTATTGTTGATCTCCTCTACTGCAGAAACAAAGGCCAGGAAGTCGTAATAGTTTCCACTATAAGAGCTGTAATGACATTTAACATAAGACAATATACAATCAGCACCCAACTAAAGAATGTAGAAACAAAGGGCCCTATATAGAGCTGGCCAGATCATCATCTTAAGTTACGTATCACACAAGGATGCTGGGTGCAAGAGACCTTTCGTGTGCTCCAGCATGGCACTTATAATATTCTTATATTCCTATTTTTATGTTATTTATTTAAAACTAATTCTATATCATCTTTCTGCTATTCAAAGCGGTTTACATGTAAAGTAAAACGTTAAAAGTGTATGAAGTGCGTACTGTTTTACAATAAACAGAACATAGTAATTAATTTTAACATTTGAGTAAACTAAATACATGGAACTGTTAACAAAAGCTCAAATTTACATTGTTGAAGATGTGGTTATGTGACCCTGAGATTTTCTTAGTTAGATGGGCTAGGGCACATTAGTTTGGAATGCTGATGCTGTGGGTGCATTGTAGTATTCTTGAGAAAGGTAAGTTTTCAGTTTCTACAGGAATTCCTATATTCTATCCCCCAAACCTCTGGTACCTCAGTGTTTCTGCCCATCCATATGCATCTGCCCTTTATATGTATATCTGCATGGACTGTAGAGAAGTGCACAGGCAAAGCATTATCAGTTTCTTTTCAGAAATTGTTTCCCTGATTTTCAAAGATTTTTCCATTTAGTGACACACATTTCTTTTCATAAGCAATTCTTGAATGCATACTAGAACTTTTAACAGGTATAAATCAATTGTACACTTACCAATTTAACATAAGAACATAAGATATGCCATACTGGGTCAGACCAAGGTCCATTAAGCCCAGTATCCTGTTTCCAACAGTGGCCAATCTAGGTCGTATGTACCTAGCTGTTTACCCAAAAGACACAGGTTCTGCAATGCTTGTACTGGGTCAAGCATTGATATGCTGGGTCCCTTCTTAATAATGGTTTATGGACCTTTCCTCCAGGAACCTGTCCAAACCCTTTGTAGGTTAGCATGTGTTAAATCTATTTTGAGTACAGTTAAACTTTTATGACCTGCTAAATAAACTGACAGTATGCCACAAATGTCAACCACTAATGGACAAATCAGAGACAGTCTTGAAGGACTACAAAAGGGGACTGCTACTTCTGGAGAAAGATCTGCAATTGTAGTCTTTACTTCTGGGAATTTTTCTAAATCTTGGGGAAAAAGGAATTCTTTAGATTAAAGTTGATTAATTTGTGAACCCAGTATATTTGTTAAATGAGTCAGGGCCTAGTAGCAGCAAAAAACCTTCAGTTTAAATTTAAAAAACAGAAGAGATCTTTCTCGTTAAATTTAGAACCTAAGACTCCCTCTATCCAAGCAAGGACTGTGGGACTCCTCATGGAAATTGGCTACAGGTTACGTTAGAAGCACAGGACAGGGCTGACCCAATACAAGCATTGAGGAACCTGTGTCTTTTGGGGAGACTGCTAGGTACTTGTGACCTAGATTAGCCACTGTTGGAAACAGTATACTGGGCTTGATGGACCTTGGTCTGACCTAGTATGGCATATCTTATGTTCTTTGTTCTTATTTTACTGTGAAGCGGCCAGCTTTTAATAAGTTTTATTTCCCTCCCTCCCTCCCTGACACCCACCCACCTCTTGGAAAATCAAAGCTTTATAGATGCTTAAACCTCATAAAGGAAAGGGGGTGCCATATTTATTCTTAGGTGCAGCTGTTTATCCTCATCAGGTATACATTAGGGACCTGAGATTAATTAAGCTTCAGGTGAACAAAGTACTTTAAACGTATTAGGTATAGTTGTATCAATATAAGTATCCCCAGCAACGTTTTGTATGTAAAGAACTTAAATATCTAAACACAACCTTAAAACTAAGATGCAGACAGCAGTCCAGCAGCGAGATGGGGGCTTTCCAGTCTTTTGCATTGAGTGTCACATGTATGATTTTCTCCCAGTTGGTGAGGGGTCTTAAATGTCCACTAGGTTCAAGGAGCTCTTTGCTCTCAGGGAAAAAGTCCAATCTCTGGGGGCTAGAGTAGCAGACTTGGAGGAGATAAGTAAGACAGAGAGGTACATAGACGAGACCTACAGGGATATAGTCCTGAAGTCCCACCTCCAGTCTGGCAGCATCCCTGTTGCCATGGAGGAGAGAGGTCACATGACAGGAGAGCATCATGATCCTGTAGCTAGGAACTGTCCTCAAGGTGATGTAAAACCCTCTCGCACTGAGGTATTTTCTCCAGGGCCATGTGTCCATGAGGGAAGGGTTAGGACAGCCATTATAGTTGGTGATTCGATCATTAGGCATGTAGATAGCTGGGTGGCTGGTGCACGTGAGGATCATCTGGTAATATGCCTGCCTGGTGAAAGGTAGTGAACCTCACACACCACCTAGACAATGTCTTAGATAGTGCTGGGAAGGAGTCTGTTGTAAGGAGGTTCTGAAGGTTAAATTTAGGCTTTTAGGTAGGAAGTTGAAATCCAGAACTTCCAGGGTAGCGTTTTCTGAAATGCTTCCCGCTCCACGAGCAGGATCCAAAAGGCAGGCAGAGCTCCGGAGTCTCAATGCGTGGATGAGATGATGGTGCAAGGATGAGGGTTTTGGATTTGTTACGAACTGGGGAACATTCTGGGGAAAGAAGGAGCTCTTCTGAATGGATGGGCTTCACCTTAACCGGGATGGATCAAGGCTGCTGGCATAAACCTTTAAAAAGGAGACAGAGCAGCTTTTAAAATAGATAATAGGGGAGAGCCAACAGTCGCCCAAGAGCACATGGTTCAGCACAATGTATCCTTGAAGAATACTATCAAAAGAATGAAGTTAGGGCATATCAGCAGAGAGGTTCCAGTAAAGACAAAAGTAGCCCGAATGACCTTGAGTACAGAGCAGACAGAGATTAAAGATTCCAAATTACCCCTGCCTACCGATAGCCAGATTAATATGAATAAAATACACTCTCTAAAATGGTGTATGCAAATGCTAGAAGTCTAAAAAATAAGATGGGGGAGTTAGAAGATATAGCACTAAATGAGAGGTTAGATATGATTGGTATCTCAGAGACATGATGGACAACCAGTGAGGCACTGTAATACCTGGGTATAAACTATATCATAATGGTAGAGCTGATTAAATTGGTGGAGGGGTTGCACTCTATGTTAGAGAGGGCATTGAGTAACAAAGGATTAAAGTTTTGGAGAAAACAAAATTTGCTGTAGAATCTCTATGGATTGAAATTCCATGTAAAAAGGGGAAGGCGATGGCAGTGGGGGTGTACTACTGACCACCTGGCCAGAATGAACAAATGGATGATAAAATACTCAAAGAAATCAGGGAAGATAAGAAAAGTTACAGCACAGTAATAATAATGGGTGATTTCAATTACTCCGGTATCGACTTGGGTCAGTGTCATGGCAGAACATGCTAGGGAGATAAAGTTTCTAGATGAAATAAATGACTGCTTCTTGGAGCAGCTAGTTCATGAACCGACCAGAGGGGAAGCCATTTTGGACTTAGTTCTTAGTGGTATATCAGATCTTGTGCAAGTGATAATGGTGTGGGGCCATTGGCAATAGTGATCATAGCATGATTGTGTTTGGTTTAATTAATGGAGGAGGGATGATAAGGAAATCCACAGTACTACCTTTTAACTTTCAAATGAGAAACTATGATAAAATGAGGAAAACAGTTAAGAAAAAACTAAAAAGAGCAGTTGCAAAGGTTAAAGACTTACATCAAGCTTGGATGCTGTTTAAAAATACTATCTTAGAAGCCCAGACCAGCTGTATTCCATGCTTTAAGAAAAGTGGAAGTAAGTCCAAAAAACTGCTAGCATGTTTTAAAGGTGAGATCAGAGAGGCTGTTGTTGCAAAAAAAAGCACCGTTCAGGAAATGGAAAAAAGAGCCAAATGACAAAAACTGGAAACAGCACAAGCACTGGCAAGTTAAATGCAAGGCACTGATAAGGCAGGCAAAGAGTGAATTTGAGAAGAAGCTTGCTGTGGAAGCAAAACATACAATAAAGACTTTTTCAAGTAAATTCATAGCAAAACACCCATCAGACGGTCCGTTGGACCATTAGATGATAGAGGGTAAAAGGGGCACTAAGAGTGGACAAGGCCATAGCGGAGAGACTGAATGAATTCTTTGCTTTGGTATTTACTGAGGAAGATGTAGGAATGTTACCCATGATTGAAATGGTATTTAAAGAAAATGCTATGGAAGAATTGAAAGAAATATTGATACACTGGGAAGATGTATTACAACTATTTGATAAACTGAAGAGCAGCAAATCACCTGGACTGGATAGTATATATCCAAAGGTGTTGAAAGAACTGAAATACGAGATTGCAGACCTGCTATTAATAACACAGTTACACAAAAAAAAAAATTTTTTTAACTGCCTCTAATGTTTCGATTGACTTTTACGTTTTTTGGTGCGCTGAATCCAAATCTGGTAACCAATTTGTTCCATCACGTACAGATTTTTTGCTACATTGGGTTAGCAGTTTGAGGTGAACGTTTCAGATTGAGTGCGATCGAGATAAAGTTTCTTGGATGAATTCTTTTTACTAATTGTTTAGTAGTTATTCAAATAAGAATAAAGAAAATTGTAACAAGGCAGCACATAAGAATAGAGTAATGTCAACAAAACACACTGTGATGGTAGCAAAATTGTCTGCACTTAAAACAGCCACATACATGTGCACAAACATTGAGCATATAAGAGCGAGGTTAGACACAAAGCAAAGCAAAGAAATGTGCAAAAAATGTTGTACAGGTATGTATGTAAGAATAGAAAACGCAAACCGCACCATTGCAATACATGAAGACAAACACCCGATGGTGTGAAAATAAAATTCTAATAAATGAGATCCGACACTGTGGTAATAACTAGCAAATTTTTATTTCAAAGTTTAGTAAAAACACGATATTTGTCAACACAGTTTAGATTTTAAAGTCATTCTTGGGTCAATCAATCTCCTGGTGGGCCCGTTTCTTCTTCCGCCGAATGCTTCTCTTGGTGCGCTGCTTGGCGTATTTTTCATCTGGGGTTTCCCGCAGCAGCAACCAGCAGAAATCAGCCATCATAGTGGTGTTCCATCTTCCTTGGTACCTTCTCTCTGCGTCCTTGATGTCCTGGTGAAACCTTTCACCTTGTTCTTCACTGTACGCCCCCAGGTTTTCGGGAAAGTAGTTCACATGGCAGTGCAAGAAATGGACTTTCAGGCTCATGTTACAGCCTTGTTCTTTGAAGGCATTGAGCATCCTGGCAACAATATCCTTATAGTTCTCATCCCGCCTGTTCCCCAAGAATTTGAGAACAACATCCTTGAAGGAATCCCAGGCTTCTTTTTCCTTCTCAGACATCGTTTCAGCGAATGCTCCATCTGAAATGAGTTTCCTTATATCAGGGCCAACAAACACTCCTTCCTTTAGCTTTGCTTCAGAAAGTTGGGGGAACTTTGAGCAAAGGTACCGAAAGCACTCACCATCTTTTGGAAGGGACTTGATGAATTGCTTAATGAGACCCAACTTAATGTGGAGAGGTGGTAATAGAATTTTATCACGAGGTACCAAGCTCTCATGAAGAACATTTTTCTCACCGAGTCTCAAATACTCCCGAATTGGCCAGTCTTTTTTCCCCCAGTGTAGGTCGCGGGCCCGGCTATCCCACAAGCAAAGGAAGCAGGGATATTTGGTGAAACCGGATTGCTGCCCTAATAGCATGGATAGAATTTTAAAGTCTCCACAAATCATCCACTTATGCTCATCATAACGAATCTTCTGAAGAATCAGGGCCAATTTCTCATATTTTTCTTGGAGAATAACAGAGTGAGCAATAGGAACTGAAGCGAATGTGTTGCCATTATGAAGAAGAACACCTTTTATGCTGTCTTTTGACGAATCAATGAACAGCCGCCATTCAGCAGGATCATACTTGAGTTTAAACTTTTCCATCACTCCGTATATATCGTTGCAAAATACCAAATCTTCCTCTTTGCTGAAATACTTCAAAAATTGTGTCTCGCGGTTGTGCGGTAGCAATAAAATGTTGTTCCTGGTGACAATAGATTTTTCTGTTTAAGCCGAGAACCTAGCAGTTGGGCAGCATCTTTTGGGAGTCCTAAATCCCGGACTAAATCATTCAATTCAGCTTGAGAGAAAAGTTCAGGTTTCGGATCTGGTTCAGTTTCAAACTCGGAAGTACTGGACTCATCGGGAAAAGCCATCTGATGAGTCTCATCATGATCAGAACCGTCCACACAAATATGATCCAAAGATTTTGGTGGTTCAGGCACAGGAACTTCGTTGCTATGAGGCATAGGCCTAATTGCTGAGGGAAGGTTGGGGTAACTTATTACGTTCTTATTTTTTAAGTTGTATCCCTTCACAATGCAAGAGCAAAAATAGCAGTCACTGCTGTGGTCTCTTTGTTCACACCACATCATAGGTATTCCGAAATGAAATGTTTGTTTTTTACCTTTTTTCTTGCACACTTTGTGAGGAGCCCACGGTTTGTCTTCATCGCCTAACTTCAAACCGAAATAGGCGAAATATACTTTTTTAATAAATGCAGAAATGTTCCTCTGCCGCTTTTTCACGGTATATTCCCCACAAATAAAACAAAAACTGTCCGGAGAGTTGACGCAACCTCTGGCTCTGTGAGCCATCACAAATACACAGCACTGCAAACTACAACTGTAGTGAACCACTTCGGAATAAAGCTGGATTACGACTGAGCAAACAAAAGGTAATAATGAACTTGCAAGAAACTGAAATTTGACAGGAATGTTCATGTCGCAACCACCGTGTTTGAGCGAGCGAACGAGGCGAGGCAAACAGGAAAGAACATGCGCCTGCGCGAGTACTGGATTTAGCCCCCCGCCTCCCAATTGTCCTGTTAATGTATAAAATGAATACAAAACACTCTAAAATATCATGAGGGAGTGTTTCTAGTTAGTTAACCATTACAACCTCTATTTTGGGCCAAGAAAATAAACTGCAGTCGGCTAAAAAGAAATTATGTGAACATTCCTTATATGGGTAAGAAATCTAATTTTGCAAGAAAACGTGACGTGATGGAACATTTTGGCTATTTTTCCTGGATTCAGCACCCCAAAATCTATAGGAATCAGTTGCAAAACTGGAGGCAGGTTTTTGGTAGTGTACCTGTGTAATCTGTGAACTATCATTAAAATCATCTGTAATACCTGAAGATTGGAGGATGGCCAATGTAACACCAATTTTTAAAAAGGGTTCCAGGGGTGATCCGGGAAACTACAGACAAGTGAGCCTGACATCAGTGCCAGGAAAAATCGTAAAACCATCATAAAGAACAAAATTACTGAACATGTAGAGAGTCATGGCTTAATGGGAGACAGCCAACATGGCTTTAGACAAGGAAGATCTTGTTTTACTAATCTGTTATGTTTTTTTTGAAGGTGTGAATAAATGAAAAAAAAAAAAAAAAAAAAAAAAAAAATGAAAAAAATGAAGGTGTGAATAAACAGGTAGACAAAGGTGAGTCGGTTGATATAGTGTATCTGGACTTTCATAAAGCCTTTGACAAGGTCGCTCATCAGAGACTTTTGTCAAAACTAAAGGGTCATGGGATAGGAGGCAGTGTACTATTGTGGATCACAGATTGATTAAAAGATAGAAAGCAGAGGGTAGGGCTAAATGGCCAGTTTTCCCAATGCAGAAAAGTCAATAGTGGAATATCCCTGGTATCTGTTTTGGGTCTGCTGCTTTTTGACATATTCATAAATGACCTGGATAAGGGAATAATGAGTGAGGTTATCAAATTTGCAGATGACGCATAACTATTTAAAGTTGTTAAAACCCATGAGGATTGTGGAAAATTGCAAGAGGAACTTGATAAATTGGAAGACTGGGCATCCAAATGGTAGATGAAATTTAATGTGCACATTATGCAGCTAGAAAAGAGCAACCCAAGCAATGGTTCCAATGTTCCATGATGCAAGGTTCCACATTAGGAATCACCACTCAGGAAAAAGATTTAGGCATCATCGTGTATAACATGTTAAAACCCTCCGCCCAGTGTGCAGTGGCAGCCAAGAGAGCAAATAGAATGCTAGGTGTCATAAGGAAAGGAATGGAGAATAAAACAAAGGATATTATAATGCCTCTGTACTGTTCCATGGTGCAACCACACCTTGAATATTGTGTGCAGTTCTGGTCTCTGCAACTTAAAAAGGATATAGTGTTATTAGAAAAGGACCAGAGAAGAGTCACCAAAATGATAAAGGTGATGGAAGGATACCCCCTATGAATAGAGGCTAAAAGGTTAGGACTCTTCAAAATAAATAAATAGAACCGGCCCCCACCTCACTCAGATAACTCCTACACATAACAACAACCCAGAACAAAAAATCAAAACGTAATAACACTGTATTCTTGTCAAACTCAAATTTTGATGTAACCTATCTAATGTATATATAATTATGTATAATTATGTAGATAGTTAGCCCCAGTTTACACCCAGTTTATCCTCCCTGTTATCTGTAAACCTAGATCAGTCATGTATTGACAGGTATGTTGTTGTTCAATGTAAACCGCACTGATGATGAATAGTGCGGTATATAAAAAATGTTAAATAAATAAATAAATAAATTAAAAAAATAAAATAAAAAAGAGACGGCTGAGGGAAGATATGATAGAGGTCTATAAATTAATGAATGGAGTGGAATGGGTAAACATAGATCAATTATTTACGTCATCAAAATATAGAAAGACTAGGGGGCATGCAATGAAGCTACAGGGTAACCTATTTAAGACTAATAAGAGAAATTAGTTTTTTCACTCAACATGTAATCAAACTCTGGAATTTGTTACCAGAGGATGTAGTAGAAGCTGTTAGTGTAGCTGGGTTTAAAAAGGTTTGGACAAGTTCCTGGAGGAAAGGTCCATAAACCATTATTAAAAGGGACCCAGGATATCAGTTCTTGACCCAATACAAACATTGTGGAACCTATGTCTTTTGGGGAAACTGCTAGGTACCTATGATCTAGATTGGCCATTGTTGGAAACAGGATACTGGGCTTGATGGACCTTCGTCTGACCCAGTATGGCATATCTTATGTTCTTATGATAGACTGATCGAAGGAGAGATAGAGAGGGTGTCTGCAATTAGCATGTTACTATTTCTGTCAAAATGCACCAAAAATATCTCTGCTAATAAAATGTCCATGGCCATTGACTTAGTTCCTAAGTTGACCCAGTTCCTAAATAATGACCTTTGCCAACCAATCCACAATGTTTGATTGCGTCGAGGTTAATATTTGGAAGGACTTATGTATTTAGCAGTATCTCTTATCCAGGTAAGTCCCATTGAGAGAGAGATTCAGTAGTTCTATCCACTATTGAGTACTATAGTTTGGGAAAAGGCAATGAGCAGTATAGGAGGGATACATAATTAGGGGAGGGGATATTCAGCAGCGGCAGCTAATACTGATAAATCAGGTAGCCATTGTCACTGAACATTGAACCCGGAAATTCAATGCCAGGTAATATCCAGCCTCCAGCACTGATTACTTCTGGATTACGAGTTAATTAACCAGTCAATGGCAATATTCAGCTGCTTGCTGGTCAGCTATAGCGGCTAAAGTTAGGCCAGACGTTAAAGTGCCTATCTTTAGCCACTGCAGGGTAACCGGCTAGTGGCTGAATATAGATGCAAGTCTATCACCCCTGCACGCTGCTTCCATTCTACTCTCAGAACATCCTGATGCTAGTCGTCTAGCATCGGGGAGCCTAGAGGCTGAAACCAGGAATATTCAGGGTCAATGCTGCTGAATATCCCACTGAGTGGCATTCAGGCATTGAGTCTCGCAGATCATGCTGGAGACAAAATCCAAATGAATGTTAAGAAGGTGGAAACAATTCTAAGGAAGATCACCAAAGAGATACGTGATCTGCACTTTAAGACATATGCTGAAAGACTGAAGGAGCTGTGCTTGAAGAAGAGAGAAAGGTGAAGGGAAGACGTAATACAAATATTCAAATATGTTGCTGGCTACAATGAGATACAAGTCTATAATAATTTCCATAAAATGAAAATCAGAAGATTAAGGGCATCATTTCAAGAAAAAAGGAAAGACACAAAAGGAATGTGAGGAAATATTTTCTTTATAAAGAGACTGGTGAGTACTTGAGTTGTTAGGAATTAAAACAATGCCAAAATTCAAATATGTATGACTCAGACTGAGAGTAAATTACATTAAGGTACATTAATATTAGAGGTTTGGGAGGAATATAACACAGAGCAAGTAGGTCCCATGATTTAATAAGAAGCAGGGGTGAAGGAGCAGATTGTTTGGACAAAGCTCCCATCATCTGCTGATACCAGCTATCTTTCTATGGTCCAGGAAATATGGATTTGCCAAGGAACATTTACAGAATATGTCAGCAGTTTATGAAATCTATTCAGATAATTGTTCAGCATTCAGCTGTGATAGTTTCTTATCTTTTTAATTGCACATAACGATTTTTCTCACAGGCACAAGCTACATTTCCATTTTACATCTGAGATTACCCAAAATGAATCTCAAATTATGTCTTATACTAAAACTTAGCAACAATACTACTTACCTTTTAACTCCAGCCATTGAAGGAGAAATTGCAAAGGATATAGGCTTCGCTATTCGTAAAATGTTAAGAGTTACGATTCCCCCAATTATGATATCTCCATCCCTGTAGTATCCCTTAACACTCAATGATGGACACTGAATCTTATCAGTCCTCCACAGGATGTTGAAAAACATCAATGAAATCAGAATTAGAGGGGATCCCATCTTGGAAGCTGTGAAACAGTTTACTGTATAAAACACCTGATTTTCCTGCTCTTTGACTACACTATATTTTTTGATGAAGAATAGTATATAGATCTTGGTGACGCTATCCACCTGTATCTTTCAATAAGGGGAGGTAGACCTCTTCACATGGGTAGATCTCTGCATCGACACAAACTATACTGAAGATAATGTGGTCTTTATATAGCTCTGCTCCTGAAAGATTACCCTCTTGGGATATGTCATCCTGATCTTTCATTTAATATTAAAAAATAGATTGTTTTTTTTAAAGTACAACCTTTAAGAGTCCCTGCCATCTTTAACTGAAAGATAAATATCAATTTGACTGAATATTTGATGACCACAATAATATTACTAATCGACAACACTGTACATTTTGGGGTCATTCTGAATCACGAATAAGCCGCCTATATGTCTGGCATAGATCTGTATCTAGTGAAAAAGTGTAGAACCCTATTCTGACCCTTTGCCGTCCTGCACGTACACGGCACTTAAAGAGGGATCGCAGAATGTGTGAGGGAAGGAGAGGAATAGGGGCTTGGCCAGCCATAGAAACATATAAAGCATATTCCTGTCACACCTATGTATGTCCACAGTCGGCCCTACAGACGTCCAGGTTATACCAGCAAAACCGTAGAATAAAGGTGGGACTTAGAAATATTACTGCTCCTCACCCCAAAGCAGCCAGTAGTGGTGAATGTATGTCTAACCTATGCTATGCACTGGTGTGACTGCAATTTGGAAAACCACAACATGCAGTGTTATGGAACAGAAAGCAGAGGAGAGGGAGGATGTAAGTCAAAGCAGCAGAAATAAATACCCCCACAAATGTATGCTTACAGCACAGATGCTCAATCCGGCTATGCTGGCATTTGCTGTGTGAACTAAAGGGGCACAGCTAGGGCTCCCTAACAATGCCCACGTCCTAGAAATGATACCAGTGATGGAGTCCTAGCATTCCATGTGAGAATGTAAGCGCAGTCATCGGCACTATGTGCAGTACCCAGTCAGCTGGAGTGATGCGCTCCACACAGTGGATCTCTACAATATGCTCTATGCAATGTGTACAGTCTCCTGATGCAGATAAAGTCATATGGAAATCCTATCAAAGCACTATATTGGGAATATTGTACGCTGGTGGCTACATGCCACATATTGTGTACACAGGTCACTGTTGCGGTTGTTTACATATGTGGTCATATGATGTGCAATGCACACACGTGGTTTGACCCTTGAGGCAGATATCCTGGAAGGGCTGTTTGGGTCTACTTCAGCTCTGTAGCATATTGAGGTACATCATTGTAATTATCATGTATGTAGGAAGCCAAATAGCAATGTAGTGAGCAGGTGTGATGCTGGGTTGGAAGTACTGATTGCTATGGTTTCCTTTACATCAGCTAAGATGTTCGGTGCAGGGCATTCTTTTGGCAGACGTCTGTTTCTGTGGGACTGCAAAGGAGAGTGTGTGTGTGTGCATGGTTGGAAGGCTGCACAGGGAGTCCTGGGGGATCTAGATTGCTCATCCACATATCTGGGAGGGACAGGTACCTGGACCATAGGACTGTCTGCAGCATCCCCAGGTGCCACTGCATACAGACAGGAGTGAGCAGGACAGTTCCGCATTGAATTTCTGTCCAGACGCTACCCTGTCACTATTCAGGGGACCTTAGAGGGAGGACTTGCAACAGTGCAATGTGCAGTATATCATTCTCAGGTGTGCCAGCATTGATCTCTACAAATGTGCACAGTTGTAGGGAGCGACAATGGTATCTCTGGGCATGTCTGTGGGGTGCTTGCATTGCTGATTGCTGTCATTCCAGTGGCACTTTAGTAGTACTGGGGAAATGTTTGGGTAGTTCGCTATGGGGCACCTGTTCTACTGGAATCATGTCCTTACTTAGCATTGTACAGTCATGTTCCTGAGATGTTCACAACATGCATATATCGGGAGGTCGTCTACTGCCATGTATGTAGTGCTGCACTGCATCTTGTGCCAGTAGATTCACTCTCTACCTGTTTTCCTGCTACATTACTGTGCACTGCAGTTGCTTTGTAGTGGTCTGACTACTTTCTATTGTTTAAATTGTATCGCCAACTTTCATTGTCATTCAGCCTCATAACAGCACTATCCGTGCCTACAGCAGCTTCATAGCTTCACATTTTAAAGGGGGGGGGGGGGCATGGCCATTCACGGTATATTGCGAAAAAGGGCAGGGTTGCGGATGTATATTTTTTCAGAATACAGTGAGAGCAGGGACGTACAAAGCCATTTTCAGCCTTTACCCGTCTTTGTACAACATAGTGCTGTGTGCGGGTTGCACTTAGCACGTGTATGTGGGCTATTCTGTACATGCGGCTGTGTCTATCCTTGCATGTGCAGAATCGGGCTCTATTCCTGCATGTTTCCATTTGGAAATGCGCGCTGCCCGGGCATGCACATTTTCGGAATTGGCCTCTCTAGAAATTATCAACTATGTACCCTATGTTGAATATCAAATCTAGTGTTGCTTTTTTTAGCAAACATAAAATATCAAGTGTGAACACTCCCAGTAAGAAATGGTCAAGGGTGAACCCGAGGCATGCCAGGATATCTAATTTGTAGAAATTTGACCATATGCTCTCTCTATACTATACTGAATCACTTTCTGGTGATTATAAAGCACCCACAGAAACAACAGCAAACAAAATATGACCTTCTTACTGTCTAGGACTTCTGTTCAATCACAGATACAAGTCCTGTTCAGCTATCCTTTAGCTCCAGGGGCTCCTCCATAGGTACAGCATGTATTCATAGAACAGGTAAGCAGTGGTTCTATAAAACCCACCACCTCCCATCATTTTCATGTCATTCTCTCCTGCAGTCCCAAAGCCCAGTTGTGGCTCTTCCTGAACCTTCAGGGATATCCCTCACCAGAACATTAACTTTTCAATCCATTGTCCTTTTCACTTGAGTCACTGTTCCCTCTTGCTTCTAATGCTTCTAAAGCTTATGACTTCCAGTGAATCCTTATGTCCTTTGTGCTGGACCCTATATTCTGGAAGTCTTGGGCCATTTGTCGTTTTAGCAACTCTGGAGTATCTCCCTTCTGGAAATTAGGCAACTTTATCTGTTTGACAGTTATGGGAAGTGAGGAGTGTGAAACCCCCTCTTATAGCACCCCCCCCCCCCGCTCCCCTGCTCTCCAGTAAGCCATAACTAGTCTCCACTTGTTTCTGCCAATCAGTATTCCTAGCATCCCTATTTGTTGCCTTAACAGTACGTTTTATAGACAGAAGCTACTGGGACTAGCATGCCTCACTTCCTTCTGACTTTTTTTCTTTGCTAGTTAGCCTTGCTCGATCATTGCTAAATAATGACCCCTTGGTGAATGAATGGAAGACTTTAATTTAAATAGTTAAAGTTGACCAGTTAGATTTAGAAAAATTCTTAGATTATGTTTATCTGAAAATGTGTCCCATAACTTGCTAATCAAAATTGTGAGGTCTTTGAAAATCAACTCCTTGAGCTCAAACCTCTTTTTCATATCCGTCTATGCCTATTTTCAAAGTTTATTTGGTCTTTAGTCATTTGCATGTTGTTGGAGTAAATGCAATCATACTTTGCAAGGGATCACTTTGCATCTAGGGCATGCGTGGCTGAGGCAGAAAGCGGTGCGGGGTCGCGCGCACAGGACCCAGAGGCGGAGCGGCGACATTTAAATGTATTGGCCCCACGGCTTGAGGGAGAGCCGCTGTAACCAATAAAGTGCTCGCTTCAGAGCGAGTGGGGTTGTGTGTGTGTGGGGGGGGGGGAGGAATGATGCAGCAGAGTCGGCGGGCGGTGGAGAGAGGACGCGGCGGTTGTAAAATCTAAAAGGACTTTACAAAAAAAAAATATATATAATACTAAATTATAAAAATGGTAACAAGGACTAGTTGTGCGGTAAGAGTGGTATCCATTTTATGGGCAGCTTTCTCAGCGTGCACGTGCCTGACGGAGATCTGTGGAACAGACGCGGAGAGCAGAAGCGGCAGCTGTGGCTGGGGAGACAAGAGACATGCCGCGTCGAGCAATGGGGGCAAGTAATGGGGACAGAGGGAGTATTCAGGTGGGGCGGGGGGGGGAGTTGGACCAGTGGTAGCCGGAGGGGTGTGGGAGCACAAGGGGGAGCAAGGGGGGTTCATAGGGGCTTTAGTGGGGAGACTGATAGGGAGGGGGAGAGCGTTACGGGGAGATCTCGTGGCAGAACAGCTGGGGGACCCGGAAGTGGCAGAACAGCTGGGGGACCTGGAAGTGGGGGCTTTGATATGGAGGGGGGTGGGGATCCCTCTTAGGAGGAGGCGGACGACCGGGTGGCCTTGGCAGAGGTAGGCGGGGGGTCGGGAAAAGGGGAGGGCGGGTTGCAGGGGCAATGACACGTAGGGGGGAGAGTGGGTCGGGGCAGGGGGAGCGAGGGGGGGCCGGTTATGAGGCGGTACCGGGCAGGGTGCCTCCAGTGCAAGCGGGAGCTGGCATTCCCCTGGGTCAATTTCAGGGGCATTTTCCTTTTGCGGGGTGGGGGTCATCTGAAGGAGTACTCAGAGGGACGGAGGCTTGGGAGCACTGGCAGGAAGGAGGACAAGGATCATCCTGAGGGGACTGGGTGGGTGCATGGCGTCCGGCGTGGCAGTCGTGTTTCCCCCCTTCTTTTTTGTCTTATGTCCCACTGCAGGTAACGACGGCTGCAGGGAGAGCGGCTTCGAGCGGACTGATGGATGTTCGGAGCATGAATGGGGCGGTGGTCCCGTCTCGGGCTGCCGTGGCTGAACCAGAGCCTTCGCAAGAACAGCGGCAGTGTCCAGTGGCATCAGGAACCCAAGAGCCTGTGGGTGCCTTAGGTGAGTCACTAGAGAAGGTTTCCGAGCAGGGAAGGTCAGGAAAGAAAGCATGTAGGAAGAGGAAATATTCTCGGAGGCGGAGGCGGAGTTCGAATTCCTCCTCCTCCTCGTCCGAGGATGTTATGTCCTCGAGTGCGGGGTCTGAGGGGGATGTACGGTCTCCAGCATTGAATGGTGGGTTGGTGGCGATGACGATTGCCCCGGCGGTCTCTACGGCTTCCTATGCGGAATTGTGGGAGGGGGTGCCAGAAAAGCTTTGCCGAAAAATCCGAAAGAGTTGTTATATTCATATATATTCCGGTTGCTGGAAGGCAGGCGGAGGTTGGGCGAGAGCAAAAAGAAGAGGAAGGAGGACAAAAAGGCAGGTCGGGTCAAGAAGGTATCTAGAAATGTGGTGAATTGGGCAAGGGCCTTTTTACGTTTGGCCAGTGTTTGGGGTCACAAACATCCTTCCCATTATGGGATGTTGTTGGCGTATGCGGATTCCATATTGGAAGCTGTGCAAACGCACGAGGGTTGGGCGTGTCTGAACTACGATGAAAAGTTCAGAGATAAGATGGAGGAGAGTAAAGCTTTGTCTTGGGGAACGCAGGATATCAACCTGTGGCTGACCCAGATGTCGGCAAGGGGGAGTAGTGGGGGATTTGGGGGGTCGAGGGGTGGGGCGGAGCGGCTAATAACACCAGTGGGGGTCGGTCCTTTCGTCTTGGGGGGAGTGGGCAGCAACCAAAAAATGTGGGGGCCGGTGACGTGTGTTGGCGATTTAACAAATCTGCCTGCCCGTTCCCTGACTGCAAATTTCGACATGCCTGTTCAGTGTGTAATGGGCCGCATGCGGCAGTCAAATGTGTCAAAAGACCCCCTGGACCTGTTGGGGGACAGGTGTCAAAGTAGTTCACATCACCAGACTGTTGCGGCGACGCCCATAAAGCTGGAGGCGTTGCTACCGTGTCTGCAACAGTATCCTAGGCGCAAGGACCAGAAGGTGCTGGGGGACAGTTTTCGATTCAGATTCCGAATACCAATAATTGGGGGGGTTGGCGGCTTAGAGCAAGGAATTCACAGTCGGTGTGACGTTTCTCTACCGTGGTACGTGAGAAATTATGCACGGAAATTGAGTTGGGCAGGATTGCTGGCTCATTTGCGGAGGATCCTTTGGAGAATTTTGTGATCTCCCCATTGGGAATCATTCCTAAAAAAGACCCGGGCAAATTTAGATTAATTCACAATCTCTCCTTTCCTGAAGGATTATCTGTGAATGATCAAATCCCCAGGGAGTCATGTACGGTTCGATACGCGTCATTTGATTCAGCGGTGGCTCTGGTAAGAAAATGTGGTACGGGGAGTTTATTGGCAAAAGTCGATATTGAGTCGGCATTTTGTTTGTTACCAGTGCACCCTTCAGCTTTTCATTTACTGGGTTTTGCGTTTGAGGGGCAATTTTATTACGATAAATGTATGCCTATGGGCTGCTCGGTGTCCTGTGCGTACTTCAGAATGTTCAGTTCGTTCATGCATTGGGTGCTGCTTGCGCAGGTAGGGTGTGCGAATGTAGTGCACTATTTGGATGACTTTCTCTTTGTGGGGGAGTCAGGGTCCTCGAAGTGTCAGGAGTTGTTGGACGGTTTTACTGAGTTATCCAGGGACTGGGGGGTGCCGTTAGCTGTTAGTAAGATGGAGAGCCCGGCCACTACACTTACCTTTTTGGGGGTGGAGTTGGACACAGTGCACATGGTGGCTCGATTGCCACAGAACAAGATCGTGAACTTACGGGTCTTGGTTGCCAATGCGTTAGCCTCCCGGAAAATGACATTGAAGGAAATGCAAGTTTTGCTGGAATCTTTGAATTTTGCGTGTAGGGTTATCCCAATGGGGCGTGTTTTTCCCGTCGTTTGGCGATCGCCACGGCTGGCGTGAGCAAACCTCATCATCGGATTCGCGTATCGCAAGCCATGCGGGCCGACCTACTGGTATGGGATACCTTTTTGAGGGATTTCAATGGCACTGTGGTGCTGCGAGAGCAGGAAGTTTCAAGTGTTGATTTGGAGCTATTCACGGATGCGGTGGGGGGAGCCGGACTGGGGATTTATTTCGGTGGGGCTTGGTGTGCGGGGGAGTGGTCGCAGGAATGGAGGGATATAGGTCTGACTAGCAATATTGCATTTTTGGAGTTGTTTCCCTTGCTGGTTGTTTTGGAATTATGGCCGGATAGGTTGCAGCATCGGAAAGTAATATGGTAGTGTGATAACTTGGCTGTGGTGAGTGTGATTAACAATTACTCCCCTCGCTGCGTACGAGTGACAGCACTGATGCGGGAGGTGGTCCTGGCATGTTTGCGGGGGAATGTTTTTATTAGGGCAAAGCATATTCCAGGTTGTACTAACAGGATTGCGGATGCCCTCTCTTGTTTCAAGTGGGACCTGTTCCGAGAATTGGCACCAGAGGCAGACATCGTTGGAAGGACGGTACCAGAGCGCTTGTGGCAGCTTGGCCTCCAGAGATGTTGAGACTGCTGCGGAGTTCGATGGCCCCGGCGACGTGGGTGGCCTATCAGCGGGGGTGTGACAGCGTGATGGCATTTCTACAGGAAACGGGTTGGCAGCCTGGGGGGGTTTCGGACAAACACTTGGCGCGATATGTTGTGGCCGCCAAGGAAGCTGGGGTAGCACGGGTGACGGTGTGCTCTCAGCTGGCAGGGTTCACCTTTTTTGCAAAGGCTTTCGGTTGGGAACCTGCCGGAGGCGGGTTCCTGACAAGAAGGTTGATACACGGCTGGGAACGTTCTTGCCCGACTCCCAGGGATGGTAGACGCCCGATACATCACGAGCTGCTTGTCCGGTTGGTAGAGGTGCTGCCGGGGGTGACTGATTTCACCTATGAGGCAACTCTTTTTCTAGCAGTTTTTATTACTGCCTTTTTTGGAGCTTTTCGAGTAGGTGAGCTTGTAGCAGACTCCGCCAATGCCAGTTCTAGTGGGGGTCTCCTGTTTACGCAGGTGCGGTTGAAAGCTGGGTGCCTCTGTATTTGGTTGGCGCATTCTAAGACGGATCATAAAGGGAAAGGCTGTTGGATAACCTTGTGGCCGGTACGGGGATTGCCGACCTGTCCGGTAGCAGCCATACAGACATACCTACGGTGTCGTCCTCCAGTGCTGGGGCGGTTTTTCTTCCATGTGAATTCGTTGCCGTTGTCCCGCTTCCAGTTTACAGCGGTGTTGCGCATGGCTCTAGCACGTGTTGGAGAGGACCCGCGGTTTTTTGCCCTGCATTCCTTCCGGATTGGTGCGGCTACGAGTGCGGCTGCGACGGGTTTGGGGATGAAGGAGATTCAGGATATCGGCAGATGGAGTTCAAAAGCCGTTCAGGGGTATGTGCGGATAAAAACAAACAAAAAAAAAACAGCACACATCTATACCCAAGACGTAACATCTTTGTATTGACCAAACCGGGTCGAGGAGGATGGGGAGGAGGTGGTTTGGAGTGATGAGTTAACAGTCCAATTTTGTTTTGCAGATCCGGAGCAGGGCCCGATGCGTTGCTGGGTCGTCGGACACTCTTTTGTTTATTGGGCTGGGCGGCGAGCAGCGCAGAGGCCTGTGGGACCCAATCTGGGAGTGGATGTCGGCGAGGTGACCGTCTTATGGCTGGGTGAGAGAGGGCTGCAGTGGCCCCAACTGTTGCCTTTGCTTCGGCACCTCGGTAGTGAGAGAGAGGCTCCGGCGATGATATTGCTGCATCTCGGTGGAAATGATTTGAGCTCATGGACATGTAAACAATTGATTCGAGTGGCAATCAGGGACTTAAGGGTGGTTCAAACAATGTTTGTTGGTGCTGTTATTTTATGGTCAGATATTATTTCAAGGCCTGCCTGCCGGGCTCAGAGGAGGTGGTCTAGGAGCTTAGCTAAGATTAACCGGCAGATCGGGCGATGGGTGTGTGACCATGGTGGTTTTCAGATCATGCACCAATGGGCCGATGTGGATTGTGTGGGATTGTTTAGACAAGACGGGGTTCACTTATCCCCGGTTGGCATGGACCTCCTTCTGAATGACTGGCAGGAGGCGCTGGAGTATGTACTGGCACTGGGAGGTAACCGGTCGCAGCTGTCTTTAGACGGGGGGCGGCAGGGCGACGGGGTCGTCCTTGCCGGTGGCGGGAACCCGGAGGGCCCGGGGTCTGGAGCCGGAGGTTATACTGGGGCGGGGGTGAGGGGCCACCACCCGGGCAGCCCCTTGGGCTTTTGCTAATCATATGGCTAAGCCGGGTAAGGGGCGGTGGTTAAGCTAGCCGTGGGGCTTGTCCTCGGTGGTGGTGGAGTACAGGCTCGCCTTGCTAATCATATGGCGGGTGAAGCCGAATACGCCAGAATGATAGTATGTTAAATTGCATTTGGTTATTGTTTCAAGTTCAAATAAAGCTGCGACCGGTTTTGAATTCCCATACAATGTGTAAGGCTGTTTTTTGGTGGGTGTAGTGTTGGAAAAGGGGGGGAGGTGGAGGTTTGGAGAGATCGGGGAAAGAGGATAGCGAGCATTAATTGGGGTGGGGGGGGGGAGGCGAGCACGGTCCAGCGTGCCTCGGTTAATAGGGGGCCGCGGGGCGAAGTCCCTCGTTGGCCTCTGTAACTGGGCCATCCCGGGCGTGCGTGGCCGAGGCAGAAAGTGGTGCGGGGTCGTGCACGCAGGACGCGGGGGCGGAGCGGCGACATTTAAATGTATTGGCCCCGCGGCTTGAGGGAGAGCCACGGGAACCAATAAGGTGCTCGCTTCAGAACGAGCGGGGTTGTGTGTGGGGGGGGGGGAGGGATGATGCAGCAGAGTCGGCGGGCGGTGGAGAGAGGACGCGGCGGTTGTCCCTCCCATCCCACCCAGCGAGCAGGACGAGAAGTGTTTGGGGGGTTGTTGCAGCTGGGGGTGGCGGGAACCCGGAGGGCCCGGGGTCCGGAGCCGGAGGTTATACTGGGGCGGGGGTGAGGGGCTCCCGCCGGGCAGCCCCTTGGGCTTTTGCTAATCATATGTCTAAGCCGGGTAAGGGGCGGTGGTTAAGCTAGCCATGGGGCTTCTCCTCGGTGGTGGCGGAGTACAGGCTCGCCTTGCTAATCATATGGCGGGTGAGGCCGGATACGCCAAAATGATAGTATGTTAAATTGCATTTGGTTACTGTTTCAAGTTCAAAAAAGCTGCAACCGGTTTTGAATTCCCATACAACGTGTAAGGCTGTTTTTTGGTGGGTGTGGTGTTGGAAAAGGGGGGGGGGGATTGAGGTTTGGAGAGATCAGGGAAACAGGATAGCGAGCATTAAAGGGGGTGGGGGGGGGGGAAGGCGATCACGGTCCGGCGTGCCTCGGTTAATGCCCGATATGGATATCTGTGGGGATGTCTACTACTACTACTACTACTGAGCATTTGCATAGCACTACCAGTCGTACACAGCACTGTACAGAAACATGTAAGAGACAGTCCCTGCTCTTCAGAGCTTACAATCTAGTCAAGACAAAACACAGAAGGTGTAGGCAGGGATAAAAACTAGGGGAAGGAAAAGGAGATCAGGTGAGTCAAGATCCAAAAGCAGCAGCGAAGAGGTGAGTTTTCAACTTGGATTTGAAGAGGGTGCCTGGCGTACAGACACAGGTAGTCTGTTCCAGGAGTAAGGTGCACCAAGGTGAAAGGAGCGAAGTCTGGAGTTAGCAGTAGAAGAGAAGGGCACAGATAGAAGTAGTTTGCTAGAAGAGCGGAGTTCCCGAGGGGGGCTTATAAGGAGAGATAAGAGAAGAAAGTTACTGAGGAGCCGCAGAGTGAATGCATTTATAGGTCAGCAGGAGAAGTTTGAACTGGATGCGGAAATGGATAGGGAGCCAGTGAAGTGACTTGAGAAGAGGAGTAATATGGGCATGACGAGGCTGGTGGAAGATTAGTCGCACAGCAGAGTGTTGAACAGATTGAAGGGGAGAAAGATGACAAACACTTTCTGAGCAACTTCCATTAACTGGGCTCTATTCATGCCCGCAAATCTTTCCAACTTTTGCAGTTTTCGCTTTATGTCTCCCCTGGGACTGACTCACGAATGCAGCATTTACCATGTGCAAATTTTCCTAGGCCACTGGATCATATGGGGTATATAGTGTGTAGACTTCAGATAATCATTCATAGAAGGCTGCTGGGCTCTCATCTGGTCGTTGGAGAACTTCAGATATTTTTCCAATATTCATGGCTTTCTGGCCTCCCTTCTTCAGGCTTTGCATGAAGGCTTGGGGGAACCGATTGAGGGCTGTCTGCACTATTTGAATCCCACTTGGGGTCATCATTTTGGAAATCCGCGGCGGCTGCTTGCCGAGAGTCCAGGCCTGCATCTCCTACAGGATTTTCTTCTAACCCTCTAATGGAGGCCTGCACAATTCGCGCTCGCTCTTCAGTGCTGAAAAGGGTGGACAGGAGCTGGTGGCAATCAGACCAGGTAGGCTGATGGGTCTGCATAATACTGTTTATTATCAATCAAATCCTGAGGCTTTTCAGTTTAGGAGGCATAATGCGTCTTTCAGTTCAGTAAATCAGTGGTGGAAAAAGGCACATAAACAAAGCTGGTCGGCCCTACCACGACCTGGCCTTCGGTAGGCCCTGGACCTGGCGCAGTGGTATAACATGACCATCCCTTTTACTGGTAGTTGTACTTCTGAAGGTATACGGCAATCGGGACTGTTGGGGTTCCACTTCATGTTCTTGGGCGCTGGCTGTGAGTGACCCTGAACTGGTGAATGAATCCCTGCTTGTAGTGTCATCGGTGGACTGTGGCCCACTCGTAGTACTTTGAACTGAGCCGGGGCTTCCGGTCGGGGAGGGGAGCGCCTCCTCCAGCCGCGGGAGCCGTTGGGAGGACACCCGGGGTAAAACTGCAAGAATGGGTTCCTCCTGGACAGGCTCTGCCTGGGATAGTGGCGGAGCCGAGGGGACTGGCCTATAGAGGAACTGGGGCAGAAGGGACGGAATGTCTGGGGACTCTGAGGCTGAATAAACAGGCAGTTTCTTTTCCCCAGGCTTCTGGGCCCCTTGGGTAGTTGCTACAAATATCCTACACTGTTCCTCATAACGACGTTTCATCCAGGAGGGCTCTTTTTCACAAACATTTAACCAGAAGTCTATATAAGGGAACTGGTCAGGATGTTCTTTTCGTGCAATCTGGTGAACTAAGGATATCATACTAACATCAAAGGTACCACCAGGGGGCCATGATGAGACCAGTACCGGCCACTCCCTATCACAAAGCATTTCTAATCGGGATGGAGACATTTCTATTCCATAGTCTCCAGCAAATCCCTTGCTAAAATTCCTAGTCATACATTTCAAAGGAGTTTGCGTGGACTCCGACCCCCCCCCCCCATGATGACGTACTTGACAACAGACAGAGGGGGTGGGCAGTCAGGCTGCATTTTCCTGTGGACTACGAGTCAGAACTATGCAACAATGTTCCTCTGGGTGCACTTATTAAAAACTTATTATTAAAAACTTATTATTGCTGTAAGCAAAGGATAGGCAGTAAACATAAGCTTAGATTAGTTGCAATAAGCATAATGGATGTGTGTGCTCATTCTAAATAGGAACAATTTAGATAAAGTCCTTAAAATATAAAACTATTATTTTGAAACATGTAGAGTGTAGAAGACAAATGTGTACATGGTTCTGTACTTGTTGCAGCCAAAAGCAAAAGAGTCAGATGGCTCAAAGAGGCTCAGACTCCCATTCACCTGCCTGAAACTCCCTGATCCCAAAGATCCCAACAGCCCCCTCTCTGACTCCTCTAAAAAATCACTGGTGGCCTTGTAACCCGGTGTCCCTGATCCCGCACCCCCTGAATCTCTTTAAAAAATGCCACAAGCTGCCTAGTGACTCCTAGCTCCCCCACCCCTGAACGCCACAAAATAAATTGGTTGCCCAACCCCTGGTACTCTACAGTCCCTCCCCTCTAATATCTCAGATCCTTCCCTCCTGCAGCAATCCAAGGGAGCAATATAGTATAAGGGGTGAAGTACTTTTGTCCACTAAAGAAGAGCGGGACCTAGGCGTGGTTGTGTCTGATGATCTTAAAGTAGCTAAACAGGTAGAAAAGGCGACGGCAAAAGCTAGAAGGATGCTTGGGTGCATACGGAGGGGGATGGCTAGCAGAAAAAAGGAGGTGATAATGCCTCTGTATAAGTCTTTGGTGCAACCTCATTTGGAGTATAGTGTGCAATTCTGGAGACCGCACCTTCAAAAGGATGTGAACAGGATGGAGTCGGTGCAGAGGGTGGCTACTAAAATGATTAGTGGTCTTCATTATAAAGCATATGAGGACAGACTGAAGGATCTTAATATGTACACCTTAGAGGAAAGGCGGGATAGAGGTGATATGATTGAGATGTTTGAATACCTCTGTGGCATAAATGTACAGGGGGAGAGCCTCTTTCAATTGAAAGCAAGTTCTGCTACGAGGGGACATGGGATGAGGGTGAAGGGAGATAGATTCAGGAGTGATATGCGGAAATATTTCTTTATGGAAAGAGTAGTGGATCCGTGGAATAGTCTCCCAGTGGAGGTGGTACAGATGAGGACAGTAACTGAATTAAAAAAAGCATGGGACAAATACAGAGCATCCCTAAAGGTAAAAAGGGGACTGTTGTTGTTGTTGATATGGAAGGACAGACTAGATAGGCCATGTGGTCTTTTTCTGTCATCATATTTCTCTGTTTCCTGGTAGGGAGGCGGGAGCTATGCCTACATGCTCCTATCTCTGCACCACCATCCTGGAAAATGGCAGCACCTGATTGATCCCTTGAGGTGCATCCTGGGACGTAGCTTGGATTATTCTGCCAAATAAGGCAGAGTCCATGCCCCGTGCTGCTTTTTCAGCTCCCCCCCCTTCTTTCTCAATTTGTTATTTTCTGAAATGGATGAGTAGCCTACTAGTTAGAGCAGTAACATGAGATACAGAGTTCAAATCCTGCTCTCCCACGGACACTCCATGTGACCTTGGGCAAGAGCCTTCACGTTTAAAGATCTGTTTACAAAGCTCAGGTAAAATAGTAGGTTTTGCAGTTATTATCACAGAAAAATTACTGCAGGATTTGCTAACCTGCAGCACCTGAATACCTGTTGGAAATATGACAAAATGACTGAAATGCAGAGGATATGGGAAAAGGAGAAGCTGCTGTGGCTCATCATAGAAAAGGGTAATGGCAACTCTGTATGTGCACATATGCTCCCCTGACCTTGGTCTTAGATAGAGGAACTGGACAGAGATCTGTCTGAAGGCAGCAAAAAGTTTGGAATGAAGGGAGAAGTGTCATTGGTATCGGTCTTTCACCTGCCAGACTGCATTGGAGTATTCTGTCAGCAAAATCAATAGTTGCATAGGGTGGGGGGCAGGGGGAGACCTAGCTCTTACTGATAGGCCGCCAGGGATTTGTAAGAATAGGCAGGGGGGTGCTATTTTTAATTGACTCATTTTTGGTCCTTCAGTAGATGGTGGGCTTTGGATTGGGGTCCACTACCATGCATTAATTTGGCCCAGCTGCATTAGTGCATATAAACGTGCTGTTGAATTTCCTAACCTGCAGACCGGATATTCCAATCCATGTCTAGCAGGTTATAGTCTCCTGCTAATAACACTTCCACCTTCATTCCTGCTTTTTGTGTGTCTTCAGCCTGATCTCTGTGCAGATCCTCCATCTGAGTAGGAGATTGCGTGCCCTTGTGTGATCTACACATGAGGTGCTAAGACTTCTGTCTGTCGCATCCTACAGTGCTTCCTGTGCCCCCTGCATGTCATCCACTTTCTTACTGTTTCTGATACTGTTTTGCTACGCCTCTCCCTTTTCTACTATCTTTGTCCTGAGCATATTATAACCTGAGACGGCTGTATCTCATTCATGAGAGTTGCTAATCCACTTTTCTCTAATAATACACTTTCATAGGCTCTCTCTCTCTCTCTCACACGCACACACGCATGCTTTTACACTCCGTTTTTTTGTCTGACCCTCAGACGCTTTCTTACTCCTATCTCCAGTTCTGACCCCAGCACTTTCCACTTTCCTGCCTTCAGTCTCCAACCCACCAGCCTCCTCTATCACCCCTTTAGCAGTTGCTGCTGCCCCCTTCC
Organism: Ichthyophis bannanicus; assembly: GCA_033557465.1. Taxonomy (NCBI): domain Eukaryota; kingdom Metazoa; phylum Chordata; class Amphibia; order Gymnophiona; family Ichthyophiidae; genus Ichthyophis; species Ichthyophis bannanicus. The sequence continues at coordinate 21,798,670 of CM066051.1, read as the reverse complement.
AACCCACATAGGCCAGTGCCACATCCTCCTTCCTACTACTCAGAATGACAGGAGATGAGATTGCCTGGTCCCCAGAGAAACTCTGGAAATCTATTCAAAATACTGGATATTTAGGAGAAGGGAGGTTGGTCACAGCTTACTTCAGCAGAACAGGCATAAATAGCTCAACCAGAGCTCTGTGAAACTCTGCCTTAAAGGACTAGAAAAACGGACTGTTACTTCTGGAGAGAGATCTGCAACTGTGATTATATACTTCTGGTAATTTTCTAAAAGGAATTCTTTGTATTAAAGCCAATTAATCTGTGAACCCACTATTTTTTGTTAAATCAGTCAGGGCCTAGTAGCAGCAGTTTAAGTTTAAATTTAAAACACAGAGGAGAACTTTCTGGTTACATTTCATACCCAGCAGAGAGCTTGTAGTTTAAATTTAATAGTCAATCAGGGCCTAGTAACAGCAAAGTATTTTTAGTTTAAATTTAAAACACAGAAGAGAGCTTTCTGGTTACATTTGGAACCCAGCAGAGAGCTTGTAGTTTACATTTAATAGTCACTCAGGGCCTAGTAACAGAAAAGTACTTTTAGTTTAAATTTAAAACACAGAAGAGAACTTTCTGGTTACATTTGGAGCCCAACACAGAGCTTGTAGTCTAAATTTAATAGTCACTCAGGGCCTAGCATCAGCAAAGTACTTTTAGCTTAAATTTAAAACACAGAAGAGAGCTTTCTGGTTAAATTTAGAACCCAGCAGAGAGATTGTAGTTTAAATTTCATAAGAAGTTAGAGCCTAGCAGCAGCTAAGAGCTATAATTTAAATCAAATCAGAATTTACCTTACCTCAGCAGCACAAGACAGGGTACTGTGTAGCAGCCCTCTTTTAATAAGTGTTATTTGTGGATCAGGAACTGGTTAAAAGATAGAAAGCAGAGGGTAGGGCTAAATGGCCAATTTTCCCAATGGAGAAAGGTGAATAGTGGTGTACCCCAGGGATCTGTGCTGGGTCCGCTGCTTTTTGACATATTCATAAATGACCTGGAAAGTGGAATAACGAGTGAGGTTATCAAATTTGCAGATGACACAAAACTATTTTAAGTTGTTAAAACCCAAGAGGATTGTGGAAAATTGCAAGAGGATCTTGATAAATTGGAAGACTGGGCATCAAAATGGCAGATGAAGTTTAATGTGGAGAAGTGCAAGGTTATGCACCTAGGAAAGAACAACCCAAACTATGGTTACACGATGCAAGGTTCCGCATTAGGAACCACCACCCAGGAAGAAGATTTAGGCGTCATTGTGGATACCATGTTAAAACCCTCGGCCCAGTGTGCAGCAGCGGCCAAGAGAGCAAATAGAATGCTAGGTATGATAAGGAAAGGAATGGAAAATAAAACAAAAGATATTATAATGCCTCTATATCGTTCCATGGTGAGACCACACCTTGAATATTGTGTGCAATTCTGGTCGCTGTATCTTAAAAAGGATATTGCGATTTTAGAAAAGGTTCAGAGAAGAGCCACCAAAATGGTAAAGGGGATGGAAGGATACTCCTATGAACAAAGGCCAAAAAGGTTAGGGCTCTTTAACCTGGAAAAGAGACGGCTGAGGGGAGATATGATAGAAGTCTATAAATTAATGAACGGAGTGGAACGGGTAAACGTAGATCGATTGTTTACCTTATCAGAATATAGAAAGACTAGGGGACAAGCAATGAAGCTACAGGGTAAACTATTTAAGACTAATAAAAGAAAATATTTTTTCACTCAACATGTAATCAAACTCTGGAATTTGTTACCGGAGGATGTAGTAAAGGCTGTTAGTGTAGCTGGGTTTAAAAAGGTTTGGACAAGTTCCTGGAGGAAAGGTCCATAAACCATTATTAAGAAGGGACCCAGGATATCAATGCTTGAACCAATACAAGCATTGTGGAACCTGTGTCTTTTGGGGAAACTGCTAGGTACATATGACCTAGATTGGCCACTGTTGGAAACAGAATACTGGGCTTGATGGACCTTGGTCTGACCCAGTATGGCATATCTTATGTTCTTATGGGAGCTCACTTCATGGAATAATGCAGTGGAGAGCTGATCTCACTGGCAACCTCTATTACACACACACACCAGAATGAAAGTGCAGCTGAGTGTACTGTTTGCTGTTCCAGGCATCGGTCACATTCAGGGACGTCGCTGCTTACTTCTCAGAAGTGGAGTGGGACATTCTGGGAGAATGGCAGCTGGAGCTTGTCAGACAGCTGCCTGGGTGAGAATCTTCACAGTCTTGTCAAGTGCATATATCTATATGATTTGCAAGGTATTGTGGGCAATGTAGTTCATTCACACCAGACACAGCTGCTGACAATAATTTAGTTGTGCTCTTGGGTAAAGCCAATAAGATATTTATTTATGGGGGTTATTTCTCCCAACACAGATATGCTTGGTAGCACATAAATTAGGTTACTTGCTTTCAGTGTTAACTTGGAAAAACAAAGTCAAAATCAGGAAAACAACAAAATGAAAAGCCACAAAGCAAGAAACAAACTGTTCTTTTCAGGTTAACTTCTGATTACTTCCCACATAGATACAGAAGTGATTCTCTCCTAGCTCACAAGCAATTAGGTAAGGCTTAATTGCTAGCAGTTACCAGCTGAAACCCCTTAGCTGGCTTGCCTTCCACTGTGTGGGTCAAATCCTGCTTCAGGAGCTTTTCTGAGTAGATTAAAGAACAAATTTGTATTTCTTTGTGATGGTTGCTGTACTTTATAACAGAAAGTTACCAACGGAGTTTAGATAGAGAGCAGTCCATATAAACAGGATCCTCATCTGCTATTATTCCCCCTTGTTCAACAAGCATGGGTTCAATATCATGGATTGGCACAGATGAATCTCTCAATGGAGCATTTTCAGGAGAATACTTGTTTCCCTGCTGTCTTTCAAGGTTATAGCTAGGGCATAGATCAATGTTCATACCTGAGCTTCCATTGCTGCTAGAGTTCCTCTCTATATAGCCTGGCCAGTATGTAGTCCAGTTCTTATGTCCAGCCTTCCAATCCCTATCCCTGGACACTGGATCTCTCTTCACATACCTTCTGGCACAGGTCTTAGGGTCCCTTCCACGTGCAGCCGTCTCCCTCACAGGTAGTCTCTGGTGATTCCTAGCTCTGCAGCACCATTCCTCTGGCTTTCCCCAGTCCAATGGTGTATGCTGGCCCTTGGAATACCTCCCAGTATACGTACTGCTTTGGACTCTTCTAGACCTCTCAAAGGCTTTTCTCCTCTTTCTTCCAGAGGGTCTCTTTCCCTCTCTGTCCGTCCAGTTTGGCTTCTGCTTCTGATGATCCTTCAGATGAAACTGATGATCCTTCTCTGGATATCCAAGGTGATCATGAAGATGGTCATCTGTAGAATAAACTCTACTCTTATTCTGCTTGGATGAGTGCTCCTCCCTAACACAGCGCAGCTGTGCTGAATCAGGCCCTGCCCTTTGAGATGAGTGCTTAGGGATTACCTCATAGCCCTCCTGATTGAACACACGTTTCCCCACTTCAGCTCCTCTAATGGCTGTTGGAAACCTGGTGCATTCTGGGACTGGTAGTCTTTTATGGGAAAATTCTGTTTTCTTATTTCTACCAGAACTGACAGGTTGCTTGTTCAGAGTCACTTCACCTTTTCTATAGCTCCTTCCTGAGCTATGATAAGCTTCCTTATCACAAGCTGTACAAGAAGGTTATCAAGGAGATTCATGGCATTCTGATATCACAAGGTAAAGCTGCTCATCTAGCGTCTACCATGTACAGACTCAGTGAGATTTGTGCTTTGCCATTTCTATCAAGACAGGAAAAATCCCAGGTATTAGGTGCCAGAGACCCCTGAAATTTAGAGCATGGCTTCTGATTCCATCTCATAACCAGCAGGAGGTGCTGTTGCTCTCTGGGAGCCAGTGGGCTCTGCAAATGATGCGGCTCAGTGCTGTAAGATCAGATGTGAATCTTAAACTAGAGACTTCATAAAAGACCAACTGAAATCTGTCTCCCTTTCCTGTGCAAAGTCATGTGACTCACAAGAGCAGGAGGGAGGATTTAACTCTCGGACTCCTTTCTGAGAATCCTGTTCCTACATAAGGCATTAACGAGATATCACAGAGAAGAACAGAAATGACTGTACCAGAAAACCTCCAAGGTTTAATCTTGCAATTGCCTCATCTCACCCAAGCTTTACCAGAGAAATACAACCGACCCAAAGATATATAACACACACCTCCATGCCCTCACACTCACACTACTGCTCCATCAGAACAGGAAACAGATGAAACTCCTCCAAGAGTTCTACAAGTGGAATTTAAAGGCAGTTTTCATATTTCTTCTTAACAGGTTATTCAATTGTTAATCCTGATGTCATAGTCAAGATTAAAAATGAAGATGAGAAATATTTCACTCAGCCCTGTGAATGGAAGGGAAAAGAAAACTTGAATGACTCCACAATGAGTAAGTAAATGTTTTGGATTTTAAGGGTTTTGCATTTTGAGATCACAGGAGATGGGATAATTAACATCCAATATTTGTACTTAAAGTCAATTTACTAATTCAGTTTTATCAGATCATATTTTGTGAATCCTTCTAGACGTTTTGTTTTTTTCATCACAGGTCTTCCGATTGTAACATCGGTGTTCTCACTGAGCGTTAAACAAGAGGATGATCTCCCCTTCATGGATCATCCTGACTCGGAGATGATTGAGCAGATCCACCCTCCTGCAACAAGTAAGTATAAAATTCCTCCTGGACGTCTTACTAAGGTCAGCATGTGCCATTTAGGGCTTCAGCGCCGGTGGGATAAGAGGCCGTTGTCCTCTCTCTCCCTCCCACTGTCGGTTTCCATTCTTTACATGGAGTAGTCTATCTGTGTAGCCGTAAGGGGCAGCTGATGGAGGTGTGAGACCTGTGGGTGGGATCAGGGTTGAAGCATGTGTGTATGGTCGAAAGGGCTGCTGGGATTGGGGACAGTGGAGGGGCTTCTCCATCGTTGAAGGGGGGAACATGATTGATGAGCATGATACCATCTGATTTAGCCATGGAGGCATGACCTAAGATCTTTACTGCCCCAGGGGAGGTGAAGTTCAGTTTTTGCAATGCATGTGGGTTAAGACATACCACAGTAGATAATATAATTTACGGTAATGCATTTTAATATTAATGAGCTGTTCAAAGGCTCACTGATGCGCAGTGATGCTTTTAGGCAGAGGTAAGGTGGGCAACAGCTTGCAAATGTTTAAAAGTGCACCGCATTGCTCTGTCTGGTTGGCTGCTGTTGCCTCCCCCCCACCCCCCAAATGGTGCTGCTGTAGGCAGACGGCTGTGCCCAGCCTTGATCGGAGAGCAGGTTGAAGAGAATATTAGAAGAATCAGGGAAGCTTCCTTTAGCACATTAGCAAGGGAATGCTTATAAAATCACAGTTGTAGTCAGCATTATTGGCGCCCTTGCAGTTCAACCCCATAACCATAACCATCATTTCAATAATGGTCTCTCATGAGGGACCTTGTCAAAGGCTTCTTAAATATGATAAAAGTGATCCTGCTGATACAATGTATCTACCTGTTTATTTCCACCTTTAAAAAAATGTAAGAGAATAGTGAGACAAGACTTTTCTGGGCTAAATCCATTTTGGCTTTCTGCCATTAATTTCATTTTTTATATTGGTGTGTACCTTTTTGTCCGGTACTGACGTCAGGCTTACTGGTCTGTAATTTCCCAGATCACCCCAGGAAACATTTTTAAAAATTGGCATTACATTGGCCACTCTCCAATCCTCAGATACTACAGATGATTTTAATGATAGTTCACAGATTATTAATAGCAGGTCTGCAGTCTCATATTTTAGTTTTTTCGACACCCTAGGATGCATGCCATCTGGTCCAGGTGATTTGCTGGTCTTTAGTTTATCAAATAACTGTATTACATCTTCCTGATTTATGGAGATTTGACTCAGTTCCTCTGATACATCACCTTTAAATATCATTTCTGCCATGAGTTAGTTTCCTACAGCTTGTTTCTTGCTATGGCCTTGTCTTCTCTTAATGCCCCTTTTGCCCCCCCCCCCCATCATCTAATGGTCCTAATCGCTCTCTCACAGGTATTTTGCTATGATTGTACTTGAAAACATTTTTATTATGTGCTTTTGCTTCCACGGCAAACTTCTTTTCACATTTTCTCTTTGCCTGCCTTATCAATGCCTTGAATTTAATTTGCCAGCATGTGCTGCATTTTGCAACGCTTAGCTCTCATTTCAGTTTAGTGCTCTTCCTTTTTGCCTTTCTTCCGCCCTAAAGATGTTCTCAAAAATCATGGTAATGGCAGCCATTGCACTAAGGCACCAAGGGATTTGTGTTCACCCATTTCTGGAAGCTTGGCTCATCCGAGCACAGTTTTATTCCAAAGCATCTTGGGGTTTGGCCAAGGTGGTGTACATTCTGGAGTGTCTTGGCTGGGTGATCCATCGATGAAACAGACATTTGGAGTTCTCCCAAGCATTGGAGTACCTGGGAATGCATTTCAACACTCGGCTCAGCAGATTCTTCCTATCTGAGGAGAGGGTGCAGAGGTTGATGGACCAGCTGGCAGTTTTCTGATCTCAGTAGGCTTCCAGGATTTGGGATTCTACAGCTTCTCGGCTTAATGGTGGCATCAGTTGAGATATGGCCTCATATGGGCTTGCGCCCATAGCACTTTCAGAGGTCCTGACTGGCTCTGTGGTTTGCAAGCTGTCAGAAATTTGAAATCAGGCATCATCTCCAGCTGCAGGTGGCATCCAGCCTGCTGTTTGGCAGCAGGCAGAGCATCTGATGAAGGAAATACCACTGGATGATCACTTGTGACTTCTCCTGTCGATGGATGACAGCCTGACTGACTGGGGGGCCCATTGCCAAAATTGAACAGCTCAGGATCGTTGGTGCTGCAGGAAGGTAGCGTGGCCCATTACCTGTCTCGAGAGGATAGTGCCATGGTGGTAGCATATATTAGTCGACAAGGTTGCACGAATAGTGCCATAGTGGCCCTGGAGATGACTCTTGTTTTCCCGAGTAGGTAACGTCACCACTCTCTCAATTCCAGGGAATTGGAGTTAAATCAGGAGGTATTTCAGCAGATTCTGTGCCTCTGAGGTTGCCCACCAATGAACCCGATGGTGACCCATCCAATGCCAAAGCATGCGAGTTCTTCATTCGCCTCAGTGAAGCAGGCTCTGAGGGTGTCGACGCCCTAGTTCAGTCGTAGACAAATCACTGCCTGCTATGTGTTTCCTCCGTGGCCCCTCAGATATGTGCTCTGATGCATAGAGCAGCATCCAGGCTGGATTCCTCTGGTGGCGCTGGATTGGCCACGGAGCCCATGGTTCAGGGACTCGATGCAGCTCCTGCAGGAGCCCCCTCTGTGACTGCCCCAAACTGTGACCTGTTATGCTAAGGGTCGATTCTTTTGTTTGACCCGGCTCCCTTATCACTTACGGTTTGGCTCTTGAGAGGCATTGATTGACGCGTAAAGGCTACGTTCTTCTGGTGCTTTCTACTCTTCTGAAGGCCTATGTGTGCTTCTGGTGTCTTTTCTAGTATAGTTTCCATTGGCCGACATGGTAGCTTCCTTCCACGAGAAGCAAGTGGTTTGTCTGCCCTCCGTTTCTAAGGAGCAGTGCCATAGGAAGGACAGGGATTTTCACCTCGTGGATGTCCAGAATCCAGACGGTGCCTCTCTGGTACTTGAAGGTTACTAACTCTTTCCATAAGTGTGGCCATCTATTTGTGCCATTTGTGAGACTGCGTAAAGGTGATGCAGCTGCCAAATCTATTTTAGGGTGCTGGATCAAGGAGACCATTGCATGTGCGTATCTCTTACAGAGCTAGCCAGTTCTGGATGGATTTAAAGTGACATAAGATATGTCATTGGTATTTCCCATATAGTTTCAAATGAATGCATCCCCCTATTGGGTGGGAACGGATTCCAAGCCATTTTCCACTGACAGCCCTACAGATTTGTTGTATAAATGCCTCTGCTAATATGGTAGAAACTGTTAAAAGAAATGTTCCTTTTTATTGGGTGATTTCTTATATACAATATAGAAATTAAGTTAACCTCTAAACTGGACCAATTCTTTAATAATTCTTTTTGTTTTATTCTTGTTTCTGCCTTCTTTCCTCTTTACTATTTTAATAATGGCGTTCCTTTCCTGTTTTCCGCAGCCATGTAATCTTAATTGTAAACCACCCAGACACCTTTTTTGGTATGGGTGGTATATCAAATTTTAAATAAACATAAACATAAACAATTATGCTAACTTGCTGCACAAAGTTTCTAAATACTGGAAGGGTGTTGGGGTTTAACCACTTCTTGACTGGGGTGAGTTGATGCTGTAAAAATGATGATTTTTTACCAAAGTTCTTATACAGTATTTGTTTTCCATGTCACAAATATTTGTTTCAGCTGCTACATTTTGTATATTGTGGGAGAACACAAAACCAGGCAGAGTGTGCTGGGAAGTATTGACAGTACCATGCTCAGGGGATGGGATTGGAGCTTCTGATTTCATGCAGTATTTTCAAACTGAACAATTAAAGGCAGTACTAGAGTGAAATACTAATCAGCTCAAGCAGTGGGCAGCACATATGGGAGTTGTATTGGATTGCTGAGCAAAGAGCGAAGGTAACTGTGATTGAAACAGACGATTGCGCTGTGGAGGGTAGCTAAGAAGCATTTGGTAGAAGTAAAGAATTTATTTTATACTTCCCAATTAAACATACAATAGATTTTAAGCCTGGCAAGGCTGGATAAGGCTTTCACTGTTTAGGAAGGGCTGGGGCTTAAAACACTAGGCCGATTTACTGAAGAAGGCTGAGTTCTGGAGTAGAAGTTACTGTGAGACAAATTTCCATTGGGTGAGGGTAAGAGGTTCCATTATATGCAAAAATTCCATTTTCTGAGGAAAAAATATCTAAATTATTTAAGAAAAGAACAGAATCCGATAGACAAAGTGTTAATAACAGGGTTAACTAAAGGGGAATATCCCAGTTTGATAAAACTTTGTCCCTTAGGAGGGGAAATAAACCAAGTTTTGCAAAAATAAATGACAGAGGTATTGAGATGGATAATGATTGTATAAAAAATATCTATGGGGTTATTTATAGAAGTTATTGCAACCCAATATGGTAGAAAATTCATATAAAATGCTATACCACTGGCATTGTATACCTGAGAAATTATAAAAGATTTTTAAGAATAATAGTATGGTATGCTGGATGAACTCCGGGCAAATGGAACTTTGAACATATGCAGTGGTCTTCTCCTAAGCTACAAGGATTTTGGGATGCAGTGACAGGTTTATGGGAGTAGTGCTGGGGAACGTGATAAATAAGAGAATGGGTGAGATGCTTCAGAAATGGAGCATGGCAATTTTGGATAAAAATGCAGCCTAGTTAGTAAAATATGTGGCCGATGCAGCTTGTTTAGCAAGAATACTGATGGAGAGTGTGGTCTTTTTTCCTCCCTCCACTCGAGAAACTCCAGTGAGGGATCCACAGATATGTCCTGGAAATGTCTGCTGTTGAACTCCACTTGGAAGCACCCCAAGGATGGCTGCTCATAAGGTAACATGATTCCAGAATTGAATTGCACTAGTCCAGCATATACTGAAGTGTACCCCTAGCTGCAACAGCACAAGTAGCAGTGATGATGTCGCTGGAAGGTTCTAGTTCTTTCTCTCTCCGTCAGCAGGGGAACACAATTTGCAATGGCCATTGCAGCTCATTCAGTGATTGTTGAGAATTGGAAGAAGGTTAAATCATGGTGTTGGATTGTTCTCAGAGCTTGATAGTTTGATTGCAAACGTTTTGTCACCATTCGAGGGGACATCATCAGTGCAGGGTTCCAGATGGTAATGTGCATGAATGCTTGTACTTGTATTTGTATTTGTATTGGGGTTGGTGTTGACTCAACACTTTGGTTCACAGGGATTGATTGGTTGGTTTCCCTGAGGGTTACTGGGTGTAGTTGCAGTTTCTGAGCCTTGTGAATTTCGCCCCTCCTCTGGTTTACTTCTCTTTATGCCATTTTCCTTCAATGCTAACTCCAGACTTCATTCCTTTCAGTTTGCTGCTCCTTATACCTTGGACAAGCTTCCTCTGTCCTTACGTTGTCTCATCACTCCCCCTTTTCAAATCTTTGCTAAAAGCTTACCTCTTTGAGGGCACCTTTGGATCCTAATCTTTGTTTCCGTTGTATCTTCTCTCCCTATTGGCCCCTTATTTCTCTTGTATTGTATTAATTAGGGACTGTCTTTTATGTGTTTGTACAGCACTGTGTACGCCTTGTAGCGCTTCATAAATGAGTAGTAGTAGTAGTAGTAGTAGTAGTGGCCTCAGCTGCTTGGTCCTCAGGGTTTGGTAGATCGGGTCTGCTGCTATGTCTATCGAGTTTATGATGGAAAACCAGACTTCCAGAAATTCTCTTTCTCTTTTTGTTTGTGCTTGTGCTATCATTTCAGTTGTATTCCAGTTGACTTTATGTCCTTCTTTGTCTTCATGGATTGAGACTAGGGAGAGTGGATCGTGTCTTTTGCTGGCTAGTAGGTGTTCGTGTAATTTGACTGACGTAGTTCTTGTCACAGTCGTGTCGTTTGTACTTAGATCTTTTTCTGGTTGTCCTTTTGCTTTTGATAGGATTCTTCTCAGGGTTACGGTTGGTTTGTGGGTTATTGTAATGCCGTGGTCTCTCAGTAGTCTCATAGTCATTTTGGAGGTGTTCTGGATCTAAGGGAGGGTGAATCGTCGGGGTGCACTTTTGGTTTGGAGGTTTGGGCTTTTTGGCCGTAGGCATCTGCGGATTAAATTCCGTAGGTATCCATTCTTCGTTAATGCCTTTTATAGGTGTTTCTCTTCTTCCATTTTAGCTTCTGTTGTGTTGCGGTGAGATTCTACTCTTCATTTTTTTTTTTGTAAACAATTTTATTTGGGTCAATACAGAGAAAAATGTCACATTTTGTCAACGTACATACAGGGTATAAGCATAGAAAGTATGAACAAATCAAATCAAAGAGGTTACAGTCCCAGACTCAATTCCCTTCCTCCCAAAGTATTATCAGCATCGTTGTACAGCAAAATAGAAGGCAGAAACACATAACCTCCTCATTAGCGGAGAAACCAATTAAGCACAAATTATTATTCTTATTCTTATTATCATAGTCAATATATAAATGTCATCCATAGGTAAGACCCAGCCTCTCGCTACATGCCAAGGGCATTAGGAAAGCATCCCACCCCCAATCCCTCCCAATTCATTCCCCTCACCCCCACCCCCCATCTCCCATCTCCCCTCCTTCTCCCTCCCACTGCTCCTATTACCTTCCCCCCATCCTCTCATCCTAGGAAACCCCTTTAATAATACCTGGATAGGGTCAGAGTGCCTGTCAACCAAGGAGGTGGTCGAGAAGCCTTAGATCACAATTATATATATATCCAGGGGAGAATCACATGCAGGGGATCATATGCCAATCACCAATGTCACATAAGTGCACAGAGAGACTCAATCATTCAGTGAGAGAACAGAGAGCCACATGTCCCGCACTTTCCCTGGGCAGCCATGCAGGTCCGCCGTAAGCTTCTCCATACGGTAAATATCCCACACTTTGACCATCCACTCATCTATCAAAGGCTCAGATACTCTCTTCCAGTATCTGCTCATGACTGATCGGGCTGCAAGGAACAGACAATTAATAATACGTCACTGGGCAGGCGGAAATCCATCTGGAGATAGGTACCCCAAAACACAATCCTCCATGGTTAGGGGAATGGAAACTTTAACCATCTGTGATATACAATTGCGTACTGAGCTCCAAAATATTTGTATTTTGGGACAAGACCACCACATATGATAAAAGTCTCCACAATGTCCACATAGATGCCAACACAGTGGGTCATCCGCGTATCCACACTGGAAAATTTCTATAGGCACAATAGACATACGAAAATGAATTTGCAATTGGGTATTTACTAAAGATAAAGAAAGAGAGCACCGATGCACGTAGTGATAGACTTCTATCCTAAAATCTTCTGGCTGAGTCAGGAGATCAGCTTTCCAGTGAATCTCATGTACCGGAGTCGAGAGCTGTGTTGGGCAGTCTGTTCCTATGGCACAATAGAGACTAGCCAAAAAATTGAAAAAAACATGTAGATTCAAATAATGTCTTTTCCCACAGATGTGGGTATGGTCATAATCCTGCATATGCTGTGAATATCTCAGGCTATAACATAACTGGTGGTAATGGTCTGGAGTGGGTTTAAAATGTGTCTGCTGTTCAAAACCCTTCATATCCAGCCTGTTTTGCCCATCTAAGAGATGTGCCAAATGAACTAACCCACCGGATGTCATAGCCCAAGATCCAATATCCCTATAGAATGGGAACACGGCCAGTACCATATAAGGGGTATGTCTCGGAGACAACTGAACTTTATGACATGCCGAGGTCCACCCCCTCCAAAATGGTCCAAGAAAAACATGAGAGGATTTTACACTGGTCATCTGCATAGTGTATGAAAGGTACTCCTCTTAGTGGTATCAGATGCATCCATTCCACCTCCAGCCGAACCCAAGCAATATTTGGGTTTGTTTGCCAGTGATACAGGGCATGCAAGCAGGAGCAACGGTAGTACAGTTCTATATCTGGGAACCCCATACCTCCTCTTTCTCGGAATCGGGTCATGATAGACCAACGGAATCGTGGTCGACGACCCCCCCCCCTACAAATCTTGTCAAAATATGTCGCAGTTCTTGGAAAAATAAGCTTGGGACCCAAGCAACTTCGGCAACAGCAACATTTTAAATGTATTTATACGCCCAAGCCAAGAAACGTATACTGTCTGCCAAGAGCTAGTATCCCTAATTAGAAGGTCCAGACATACAGCATAGTTAAGAGCATACAGCTTGGAGAGGTCCTGCGCTATCATAATTCCTAGATAACAGAACTGCGTTATTACTGAAAAGTCTGTTACAACAGTGGATTTACCTTTACCAGTAGCCGAAAGAAAATGTAGGAGTGTCAACTTCTGATGATTAATCGAGAACCCTGAGACCAAAGAGAACATCTGAAGGATATTTCCAAGTAAGGGTAAGGTGACACTCGGGTTCTGCAAAAAGATAAGGGTATCATCCGCATAAAGTAAAATGATATGGAAAGACCCCCCCTCCCCCCCCCACCATTGGGATTCCAATTTGTGATGGTTTCCTTCCGAAGGTGTGTCGCCAAGGGTTCCATGGCCATTGCAAATAGGAGTGAAGAAAGTGGGAAGCCCTGCCTGTGCCCCTGCCCAGCTCAAAAGATGGCAAAAGGAAACCATTTACCAATACCGAAGCCTTAGGGGCAGCATATATAGCTTTGATCCACCCACAGAAACTAGGGACAAAGCCGAAGTGCTCAAGAACGGACATTAAATATTTCCATTCAACCTTATCAAAAGCTTTTTCAGCATCGAAGGAGAGAATTGCAAAGTCTCCGGGAGCACTCCTCAACCCGAGCATAAAATATTCACTAGTTGTCGAACATTCTCAAATCCATATCTGTGACGTATGAAACCTGTTTGGTCTGGATGTACAAGGTCATGGATACATGAATCAAGGCGTGATGCCAGTATCTTCATGAATATCTTATAATTGAAGTTTAGTAACGAGATTGGATGATAGGTACTGCACTGTAGCGGGTCTTTACCCTCTTTCAGAATAACTGTAATCGTAGCATAATAGAATGAGTCCGGAAGGCTATGCTGTTGTAAGATCTCATTAAAGACCCAGACCAGAGGTGGGGCAAACAAATCTGGAGTTGCTTTAACATATCAGCACCAGCCGCTTTGGAACTTTTTAAGGAGCGGATCGCTGCCTGAACCTCAGACAGTCTGATAGGACTTTCGAGAGCACCTCGTGTCTCTGGAGTTAGACAGAGAAGGTCTATCTCCATTAGCTACCATTGTATTAGCAAAGGTCAACCGAGAACTGTGAGGTATAGAGATCCATATAGAATTTTTGCAAACAATTTGGCCATGGCCCGGTGCTTCTGACGGCGACACTTTAATTGCCAGAAAGGAAGCTTCTAGCTTTATTACTATGGTACTTGTGACCTTGATTGGCCACTGTTGGAAATAGTATACTGGGCTTAATGGACCTTGGTCTAACCCAATACAGTATTTCTTCATTTCCATGACATGTTAGAGGAGCTAGGTGCAAGTTGTGGGGTGCGGAGAGCTACTTGCAGTCAGTGTGCCTGTGCTCACTGCCCATGGCATGTTAAGGGAGCTAGTGTGCAGGTTGGGGGTGGGGAGGGCTCTTTGCAGTCAGCATGCTTGTGCTAACTGGGAGATTTTCATTTAGCGTAGGTGCAATTACAGTCACCTCACTAGGTGGAGGCAGCATGCGTTAGATGACAGTGCCACACATTAACTGACGGGAACATGTTTTCCACGCCCCCGACAGTTAACGCTGTGTAGTTGCACCTAATGCGCCATGGTTTTGGCGCTATTGGCACATTAGGTTGCAGAGTACTTTAGCAAAAGGGCCCCATTGTTGCTCCAACTCTTTAGTTTATTGTACTTTATGATATTTGCAGTTAGCAGGAAAATGGTTGAAAGATTACAGATGGCACAATTTGCAATAGCAAAATTCTTGTTAGGAGGTAGGAAATATGAGAGGGCTCATCCATTGTTGAGGAGATCACATTGGTTACTCATTCAAGAGCGTTGTATCTTTAAGCTGGTGGTTTTATTATTTAAGGTGATGAGAAATTCTAGACTTTTGTACTGTAAATTGTTGTTGTTAAATGCAGTCAAGTCATTGTTGACTCATGGCGTCTCTCTGGATTCTTGTCCTAAAGTGTGTTCGGTCTTCAGTCAGGTGGCTCATTGTTGATAGCATGACACCTGTAGCTGCTGTTATTGTATCGATCCATCTCATTTCTGGCCGCCTTCTCTTGCGTTGACCTCCTACCTGGCCAAGCATGATGTCTTTTTCTAATGATCTCTCTCTTTGCATGATGTATCCAAAGTATGAAAGTCAAAGTCTTGTCATCTGAACTTCTAAGGAAAGCTTAGGTTTGATCTGCTCTAATACTGACTGGTTTGTTCTTCGGGCAGTCCATGGTATACACAGTATTTGTTGCCAGCACCATTATATACTTAAAAGATCATCATCACAGGGTAATTTTTTGGGAGGTTCCAGGAATTTCAATTATTGGGAGGAAGGTTTGGTGGAAAAAAAGCTTTTAGGGTCTCATTTATTAAAGCTCGCTAGCTGGTTAATGAGCATGGCGACAAGGCGTTGGGAGCCCTAATGTGCTAACCGGGTCTACAGCCACCCGCTAAAATGCCTGTTAATCAGTGATCGCTGGATGGGGCAAGGAATGGGCAAAAAGTAAGTTTGGAAAGTACATTACTGTGAGAGCCCAGGCTATTGCCATGCACTCTGCAGCAACATGGCTAATAATGTGAGTGTACCTAACAGCGCACTAAAGCAGAACAGATGTTAGGCGAACCTGTTGCACGTTAGGTACTGGGAACATGCTCATCATGCTCTCACCAGCTAACTTGGAGGCTTCGCAATTAACATATGTTTATTTGGTGCATTAATTGCATATCTTCAGTGGGCTTTAGAAACATGATGGCAGAAAAATACCATACGGCCTGTCTAGTCTGCCCTTCCATTATCAACTACTGTAGTCTCTTCTTTTTCTTTAGAGATCTTCTGTGTTGCTCCCATGCTTTCTTGAATTCAGATACTGTCCTCATCTCTACGACCTCCACTGGGAGACTATTCCATGCATCTACCACTCTTCCCATAAAACAATATTTCCGCATATTACTCCTGAGTCTAGCCTCTTTCACATTCATCCTATGCCTCCTCGTTACTGAGCTTTCTTTCAATTGAAAGAGTCTCTCCTCTTGTGCATTTATGCTTCAGAGGAATTTAAACATCTCTATCATATCTTCTTTCTCTTGCCTTTCCTCCAAAGTATACATACTGATATCCTTGAGTGTGCTCCATGTGCCTCACAACAAAACCCATTGACCCTTTTACTAAAAGGTGCTCTTGTGTAGTTGGTCCAGAGCACTGGAATAGTCCACCCATATTCCTTCACGCTGAGAGAAATCTGTTGGAAAGTCCGAAAAGGAGAACCCAGTAAACACAGCCACTAAACCAGTATCCACAGAAAAGAGGACAGGGTGAAGAGTATAAGCACATTCCACTTTGCACGGTTCATGGAGGAGAGAACACCTGACGCAGGGTCTTGAGAGTTCGACAGACCCGAAACGCGGAGCTGCGTCATGTTTGCATCTGTCTGAAGAAGTCTGTGCTTACATTTGCCTGAAGTAGTCTTTCAGGATTGAATGGCTGAAATTTTTAATTGTCGGTCATACAGCTAAGTACCTATCCTCATTTTACTGCAACAAAAGTTTGATTAAAATAGACAATTTGACGAGGAGTCATCTTCTCTGTGATGAATTTGTTAGTTCGCATATTTGTAGTCTCTTTTCATCTGGTCCTCTTTTCTGTGGAGAGAAAGCTGTTGACTTGTAGGAGAGGGATTAAGACATTTTTAGTCCCTGTGGCTGATTAAGTGAATTATTTTAAATCTAATTTGTTATGAAAGGGAATATTGTGTTTTTCTGTCTCTTCTATACTTTTTGTATTCTTCACAACCATTCATATTGTAAATGATTTTGAATGACATATGTACAAAAATGGTATAAACATTTTTATAAATAAATAAATGTAATAATAGCACCGGGATTAGGCCTTGGACTGGCTGCTGACACCAAGGTTCCTTTTCTCAGTGCTGGGAGGAGTGGGGCATTTTGTGCCATTGTTGTTATTTACTCCTTTCCTTGCTAAAAGTTTTGTCTTGGGAATCTTCTAGCTGGGTCTTAAGACATCTCCGATTCTCTCTCATAGAATCATAATGAGTTAGATTTCCCGTGAGCGGTACCAGGTAGAATCTAGTTCCTGATCTATGGCAGTTGAATGAAAAAGAATACATTGCTATGTATCAAAACTGGTTCCTGATGGCAGAAATTGTCATTGTGTTTATGCATTAGCAGCATCCACAATAGACTAGATTGTAGCAATGGTGTTGCCGACCTCAGTATTAAGATGATCTGGGTACTGCTGGAATGGATTTCTGATGATGATTTATTTATTTATTTAACATTTTTTATATACCGCACTATTCGTCATCAGTGCGGTTTACATTGAACAACAATATACCTGTCAATACATGACTGATCTAGGTTTACAGATAACAGGGAAGATAAACTGGGTGTGAACTGGGGATAACTATCTACATAATTATACAAATTAAATATGCATTGAATAGGTTACATCAAGATTTGATATTTGACAAGAATACAGTGTTTTCACATTTTGATCCTTTGTTCTGGATTGTTGTTATGTGTAGGAGTTATCTGGGTGAGGCGGGAGTCGGTTCTATTGTGTGTATGGTAGCCTGAAGTGCAAAGTGAATAAATAGTGCTCAGGAATAATGATCAAGAAGGCAGCACCCTTCTTTTCTTCGCTCTGCACTGGTGGCAGTGTCTATGAAAACAGCACAACTCTGAGCTCACGTGCACTGATAAGACAGGCTCTGGTGTAACTTTTCTAAACATACTGAACTATCTTTTCTCACTCCAGGCTTCCCCAATGTCAAACCTGACATTTTAATTCAATTTGAGCAAGAAGGATTCAGGATCAAGCCCCAGGAATCTGAGGAAAGAGGAAACCTGCCCAACACTGGCAGATATGAGAAACTACATTAAACAGGTAGTGTAGCTAGATTAAAGTTAGTGATGAGCTGATGAAAACATATTTTATAGGAAAGACGCCTCCTCTGGGCCAGACAAACGAAGAGTGAGGTGTTAGAGTCACAATCCCTGACTTCTAAGCTTTGTTGTGTGAATAATGTTATATTTCCTTACTATCTGCTGTCTAACCTAATTTTCAGATCTGTCTTTTTATGCCTTTCATTCCCTCTCTCTTTCTCTCATTCTCTCATTCTATCTCAGCATTTTGCCACATCTGTCCTATCCCTTCATTTTCTTTCAGCACCTCCTGTCTCTCATCCTTTATCAGTTTTTATATTCTTCCTTGTATCTCTTACTATTTCTGACCTCTTGGTGCTGTTTCAAGATGCTAAAGCTTCCTCCCACCCAACAGCTTGTGGGTTTTGTTTTCTGTGAGCCAGACAGTGCTGGTAGCTGGAGAGAGGCAGCAGGGTGGAGGAAAGGTGGAAAGATGCCCTCTACTGGGATCAGCAGAAAGAACGAGGAAGGGAGGCATTAGCAGGATGGAGGGAGGCCGGGAGGAATAGTAGGCTGACTCCCCTCCTGCCTCCGCTGCAAGTAAGAAAAGGGAGAGTGGCAGATCGACTCTCGATGAAAGCAGCAGGAGGGAGGAAGGACCCCATTTGTAGCAGCAGTAGGGCTGGCCTATCCACGCATCTAGGATGGCAGATCTCTGTGGACGGCAGGCCATGTGCTTCGGCACACATGGCTTTGCACTCCCTCTTGTCCTGTGCTGAGCCGCGTCGCCAGCCCCTCTGCCGCTGATTCAGATGGGTGGAATGGCTCGGCGGTAGTGGTAGGCCATGTGCTTTAATGCACATGGCCTGATGCTTCTGACCCCCACAAAATTGTTTTGGAGGGGACACAGAAGCAGCAGGCCATGTATGCCAAAGCACATGACCTGCTGCTGCCACCGAGTTGCTTCCTGACTGCCAGAATCAGCAACGGTGCCACGGCTGAGCACGGAGGGGAGGGGGCAGCATAGACAGGTGTAGTGTGGCATGGCCGGGGCTTCTGCCTAGGGCAGCATAAACCCTCAGTCTGGCCCTGAGCAGCAGTTTGAAGGAAAGTGGGACTCTTGGGCATATTCTGAAGCAGTTTTCATTAGCACGGAATTGTGGGATCCTGTTCCAATTCATCCTGCTAGAATAGTCCAGACAAGTGGGTTAAGTCCCCCTGCCAGCAGATGTTGGAGACAGAGAAAGTGCTAGAAGCTTCAGCGAACAGGCTCTGGCCTATACAGAGGCTCAACTAGGTGTCACCTTCAGTATTTGTCTCCAGCAGATGATGGATGTCTGTTTCTTTACTCCTGGCAGCCTGCCATTCTAAGGGGCTGAGGATCTCAGCCAGTGGAACTCAGAGCTTAATAGGGTGGAGGTCATCGGGGTGCACATGAGGTGTGGCCCTGAAGTTTCCCACTGACTGCTCAGTCTAGGACAGTCAGGGAGCTCCTCGTCAGGAGGACCAGTTCGGCTTATCCTGAGAGAGGAAGAAGACTTTGTCTCAACGGTTCAGCACGGGGCAGTAAGGAGATCCTGTAACAGAGGGCAGCATCCCTTATTTTTTATTTTCTAGCTATGTTTATATGTCCCGAAGCTGGAAGAAGCCTGTTGCCAGAGTTACAGCCTCACCTGCCTTTCCCTGCTTCCTTCCTCTGCGGCTGGCGGCTGAGCTGAACAGGACTCGCAATGAGTGTTTCCGTCCCTCCTCCTGTGTCTCTGGTAGTGATTTCCACCCTCAGGCTGCCTCACTGCTATTAAGCCCAGCCCGATTCTGGAGGGCTGTCAATACTGCCATGCACTGCTTCCTGCCATTTTTCGGCTCTCTGAGCAGCCGCGGCCACGCTGAGCACGCTGCGGTGGCCATTTTGAGTCTGCCCTGTTTTCCCCAGCACGCCCGTCTCAACATGCCTACTTTCACTCATTTTAAGAATGGATGAGATTAGGTTGGAGGAGGGAAAGTATACCCAGTGATTACATTTTCAATTATGATGCATTAAGGAACATTATAGACAGCAGGGGGAAATGGAACTCCAGTTTGATGTCATGACTGAGACAATTCCTGCAGTGTTTTAGAAAAAGCTCTGCAAACGTGGAGGCTTTTGTTAGTAAAATGTGATAAGGAGATGCAGGAGTTCCCGTGTATGTGTCAAGACGAGGAGCTGGAGGAGCCATTTTGCAAATGTGCAGGTGGGAAAAATCAATGGCGCAAACTCGGCAGCTTCCACGTGTAGATGACAGCTCTTACACATGGACGGTGGTATTTCACAAACTCGGCAGCTTCCACGTGTAGATGACAGATCTTACACATGGACGATGGTATTTCACAAACTCGGCAGCTTCCACGTGTAGATGACAGCTCTTACACATGGGCGGTGGTATTTCACAAACTCGGCAGCTTCCACGTGTAGATGACAGATCTTACACATGGACGATGGTATTTCACAAACTCGGCAGCTTCCACGTGTAGATGACAGCTCTTACACATGGACGATGGTATTTCACAAACACTGCAACTTCCACGTGTAGATGACAGATCTTACACATTGTGATGAGGTGAGTGCAGCCCAGCTAGGGAAAACGGAAAAAAAGAAGGATTTTTTTTTCATTGCGGGGGATGGGAGCACAAAAACCTAGGCTCCATACTAGAAGCACTGCAAGAAACCTAGAGGGCAGAGCTAAGGCTAAGCCAATCACAGACCACAGGACAACCCTGCAGAGGAGTAGGAGGTCCAAGTGGGAGGAGCTAGGAAGGGAGTTGCCCAGCTCAACAGTTAACAGAGGAAGAACAAACAAAAGAGAGAGGCACAGTTTGAGTTTGAGGCAGGAGGAGGAAGGAGCTGTGAGCAGAAGGTCCAGGAGGAGTGCAGGAGCAAGCACCAGTGGCAGCTGCAGTTCAAGGCCTAGCCCAGGTTCAAGTCCAAATCCCAGGAGGCACAGACAGGAGAGATCTGGGGCCAAGCTGTGGAAAACCCTTGCAGCCAAGGAGAGCAGCAAATGGAGGAACCATTACAAAGGCAGCCAAGGAAGGTACACAGGGAATGAGCAGTGCCACCAGAATAGTTCTTGCTCTGACTCAGAGGAGACTTTTATACACCTGAAGCCTCAGCACAGCAAGAAGTATCTCAGGAGGGAGGTTAAGCAGGAGAGACACACAGGAGACCGGCTTGGAGGAGCCAAGGCCAGGCAGTGTGAGAGACTGTTTAACATTGTGAAGACTCTGAAGGAAAAGTCCCCAGAGCACTTTCAGAGAGCACCCAGCTGTAGCTCACTTGAGAGCATGGAGGTAGGCCCTGAAGAAAGTGTTATTGAGTCAGAAACCTCTGAGATGGATTGTGAGCTGTGCACTAAAATACAATAGTAATGTGTGTTAGAAAACAGTGAAATATCAAAGGAAGCTGTTGCAAGTTAAAGCAGTTTAAAGAGTTGAAAGAGAAGAGTAACCCTGAAGACAAGAGGTTAGGAATCTCTCTCTTAAGAAGTAAAAACTGCAGAACTTCAGTAAAGGCCCAAACAGCTAGAACTGTTTGTATGGGGCGTGGCAACAGCGAGGTTGGAAGCTGTGAAGAGTTTTACAAATGCTTTTGTGTTTTGAAATGTCAAGCAATTGCAGTGAAGAATAGAAACTGCTGTGAGTTTTGTTTGGACATTTTGCTTTGGAGAAACTATCCTTTTTTTCTTTTGTCTGGAAAAAGTGCTTAAAGAATTTTTATGTTCATTACTTGCCAACTTTGGAAACCGAATAAAAATTTCCTGTGCGCTTTAAATAACCACTTGGCTTTCCTTATTGACACAACTACAACCCTCGAAGGGATACAGATGGCCAGCCGTCCCTACTAGGCAACCGCCTGGTAGGGGCGCGAGCGTCACAACATGGACGATGGTATTTCACAAACTCAGCAGCTTCCACGTGTAGATGGAAGCTCTCACACATGGACGATGGTATTTCACAAATTCGGCAGCTTCCACGTGTAGATGGAAGCTCTCACACATGGACGATGGCATTTCACAATTTTGAAAATCTACGCTTATAAATGTTGCTAGCTTAATCTAATTTCAATTTGGAGAGGGATATTTACAACAGGGGATTAAAGAGGATAACCACTTGTAAAGGGCTGGCTGAAATGGCCACTTTTTAAGAAAGAGAAAGATACCAGGGAGCAGGTATAAATCCTAAAGTGAACAATTTGGCCATTCACATGTTATTCCCTATATGAAATAGGGAGTATAGGTGTAGATTTTTGACAGGCCAGGCCACTTCTCAATAATGCCTCCCACACCCCTCTTGCAAATTCTATATAGTGAGGACATCCACATGTAATGGCCATTTATACATGGATCCCATACCCGTGTCTGAATGTTTGATTCTACAGATGGAAATCATGAATAAGGTTTCTAAAATAACCCCCATTATGCAATTTCTGATGAATATGCATGTGAGAGATTTGCATACAATAGAGGCAGTGTACATGCAAACCTCTCTCATGCATATTCATTGTGGTGATCCTGAAAACCTGACTGGCTAAGTGTATTCCAAGAACTGGTTTGAGAAACCTTGCGCTAAAGCTACCCCCCCCCCCCTTCATCCTGTCTCTATTTCGGTGGATAACACTATTATCCTCCCTATTTCCTCACCTTGCACCCTTAGGGTCATCTTTGACTTTTCTCTCTCTTTCTCTGCACACATCCGATAGGTAACTAAAACCTGTAGTGGGGGATATTCAAAGCTATTAACACAGTTAGCAAAGCTGCTAAGCACATCAGTCGTGCAGAGCGGGATATTCAGCGGCGCTAACACGACTAGCCAATTAGCATCAGAGCATTCCGGGGGCAGCACCTGGCAGTGATCGGGCAGTGGAGATATTGAGCCACTGTCTGGTTATTGCCAAGTGGCAAACGTTAGGCACATGAAAGGCTGGGCTAACTTTTACCATAGAAGCTAACTGGGAAGAGGCTGAATTTTGCTGCTGCCCCGTTAGCCTCTTTCCTATCCAGCCAATCCGGATATTCAGTACCAGTGGCAGGATATGATCCTAGCATTGAATATAAGGATTTGAGTGTCAGCAACGATGGTTAGTCACTGAAACATTAGCCGTTGCCGCTGAATATCTCCTCGGAGTTTCTTTCTCTATAATATCAGCAAAATTTACCTCTTCCTTTCTGAACATACTACAAAGAATCTTATTCACTCTCTAGTCACCTCCCTTTTAAATTATTGCACCTTGCTCCTCGCTGGTCTCCCTCTCGATCATCTCTAATCCATTCGCAGCTCAGTCACAAAGCTAATCCTCCATTAGAGACACTCTGCTCACGTAACCCCTCTCCTCAACTCACTCCATTGACTCCTATCCAGTTCCACATCCAGTTCAAACTTCTCCTTCTGACCGACAAGTGCACTCACTCTGCAGCTCCTCAATACCTTTTCTCTATTATCTGTCCCTACACCCCTCCTCAGGAACTCAGCTCTTCAAGCAGACCCCTTCTATCTGTGCCCTTCACGTCCACTGCCAACTGCAGACTGTATTCTTTCCACCTTGCTGCACTGTATGCCTGGAACAGGCGTTCAGACCCCTTTAATTAATTAATTTGCTTGTTTGTTTAGTTTAGTTTAGTGTTTAGATCTCTCCGTTCCAAGGTGAGTGGCATTCAGGTCCAGTGGGCATTTCCCCTATTAAAATCCAGGCTAAACACCAAGCACTTTGTGGCAGATCTTGGATCCTGACCGTTTATGCTCTTTGGTCACCCATGTGGAGGAGGAGGAGCCTAATGGTTAAGATACTGGCTTGAGAACACAGAAACCAGGGTCCAGTTCCCACTAGCACTCCTTGTGGCCTTGGGCAAGTCACCCAACCCTCCATTGCCTCAGAAAAATCCAAGTTATCAATGTCCCTGTTTAATGTACATTATCAAGCTTAGGTTTCAATGTAAAGCACCTTGATTGAAATGATAAAGCAGTACATAAATCCTGTTAAATAAAATAAATAAATGTGTCATGATCATCTCTAGCTCCCTCTCTGTTGTGTGTCTGCCTTGCTTAGCTTGTAAACTCTATATAGCAGGAGCTGTATCACAATACAAACTATAAGTAGTAGTTGTAATGTGCATAAACCACAGATATTACAAGCATCTGTTTAACTGCATAAAAACCTGATATTCAAAATGGAGTCTAAAGATGATTTTAGGTTCTTTATTTCACATGTTTTGCATAGCACCAATCTAAAAGGTCCAAAACCAGACTTTAATACAACTATCATGTCGATGTCAGAACTCTAAAGATTGACCACAATATGTAATATCACTGATATTTTTCTGCACTTAGGTGATCGTTCTCAACCATGAATAGTAGTGTTGGATGTCCAGTTTGGAGGTGCAGCCCGTGTTTATCCCTCATCGCGATTCCGATACGAGCACCTCCTGCATATACGCAGCATTTGTGTGGGGAGCGATGGATGGGGACAGGAGAGGGTGGTGCAGGGGCAGAGCGAGGCGGTGCGGGGGAGGGGCCGTCTGCTGGGGTGTACATAGGTGATTCAGCTCATGCCTCTCTATGTTCCCCGGCACCTACCTAGATGCCCAGCTTATTGCACTGCAAGGGTGGAATAAGTGCCGGACTTGGTGAAGATTTAATGTTATAGCCCCCTCAGCCCCATTGCACTGCAGTAGCATGGCACCGGCCGCCTCATCCAAACCTAGGGGGTCCCTATTGAGGGTAAGAGGGCAGTGTGCAGTGCCTCACATTCTCCCAGGGATTCATTGTCTCTGGCTGGATGTACCAGTGTCATGGCGACAGGACGCCACTGCACCGGCACACCAGGCAGATGCCAGAATGAATCACAGCTTGGAATCGGATGCATGCCATCTATGTGCCCATTTCCACAATTGCATGGAACGTATAGCTCCTGCGGTTGCAGAATGAGGTATAACTTGCCCTGTCCAAGCTGTAGCCGGACGTGCACCAGATGGAATTGGCCTCCACGTCTCCAGTTCACCACCTATGTGTATCTTTAACTTTCCTCTAGATCCCACACATTTTGTTGTCCATCTATAATGATATTGTAAGTTCTGATGAGCAGGGTTCATCTATTACATGGATTTGTAGAACGATGTGTGCACCTTGTAGCGTTATTGAGATGATGATTAGTAATAGTAGTAGCAGTAGATTATTTGTTTGTCCCCAATGAAAATATTTTCATGACTCTCAGTCTGGTCCAATATAATAAGAAAGTAGAACCACTCATATGAGTGACTGTCAAACTGGTTTAATAACTACTACTACTACTGATCATTTGTATGGTAACATCTAATTTTATTAAGTGCAAGAAATGTTCTATTTTTTTTTCTGCAGATGATCATGTAAATTGGAGACCATCTTCCTTGATTAGATGGATAACACCTATATAGCTTAGCATGTCCTGTTTTTTTTTATTTGTACAGCATTAATGGTCTCCAAACACATTAGGTATCCAAGCAATGACAAAGGAGCCTTTCTCCTAAGGGGTACCCTCTACATACAGTAGAATATAAAATCTTCCCTCTTAAATCTAACCCATTGGGTACTCACAGCGTGTACACATCACTATAAATACCTTAAAATATGTATCTATTGTGTATGAATTTCAATGTAATGGCAGACGAGCCAAACAAAACCTTTGTTAATCTGGGATTCTTTCTTTAATAAAAAGAACAATTTCCATTCCTCTAAGTCTTTGCATCTCTTTTTAGGTACTTTCTGCTGTTCTTCTCAGGTCTCAGCAGAATCATGTAGCATTTGGGGATGAAGATACAGCCCAGCAGTCCTGCGCTGGAGGCCTGGATAGCAAAGATCTCCACTGCCACCATGTACTTGCCCCTGGTGCTCAGGTATGTTGGGATGAAGGAGATCCAGACACTGCAGAACACCAGCATGCTGAAGGTGATGTACTTGGCCTCATTGAAACTGTCAGGTAGATTTCTTGCAAGGAAAGCTATGATGAAGCTGATACCAGCCAAAAATCCCAGGTAACCCAGAACAGAGTAAAATGCAACTATTGCCCCTTCATTACATTCAATTAATACTATTCCAGTATCCGATTGATAGTTATGATATGGAAAGGGGGGATCCGTGCTCAACCATACGAGGCACAGAAGGGCTTGCAGAAGAGAACAGCAAAGGATGATAGAATTTGACACTTTGGAACCTATCCAGTTCCGGAGCTTACTTTTGGGCTTGGTGGCATTGAAAGCAATGACTACAGTGATGGTTTTTGCCAGTATGGAGGAGAGAGAGATGGAGAAAGTGATCCCAAAGGCAATCTGTCTTACGATGCAGCTTAACTTATCAGGATGGCCAATGAATATCAAGGAACAGAGGAAACAGAACATGAGGGAGACTAGGAGAATATAGCTGAGGTTCCGGTTGTTGGCTTTCACTATGGGAGTATGACGGTATTTAATGAAGATTCCCAAAATGACAACAGTGATAAAATAGAAGAACATGCTGATGAACGTCAAAGCGATTCCCAGAGGCTCCTCATAGGACAGGAAGGATTTCACTTTTGGGATACAGGCATCTCTCTCCTGATTGGACCATTCGTCTTCTGGGCACTTCATACACTTATCCATATCTGAGAACGAAGAATATTGTCTTAGTTTCTCACATATTTGTGCAATACCACTTTAATGATAAAAGTATGGATGTTTTGATATATTTATTTTTATTTATTTATTTAGTATACATTTGTATACCGCTACTTCCAGTGATCAGCAGTGGTTTTTGATTACAGATTGGAAATTGTCAAATCATGACAGGAAATCTTTGAGGTATAAACACATTGATTAGACAGGAAAGCACAGCACACAGAGAACTATTTTACAGGGAACATGGGCTATGGAGGGTTAAGTGGCTTGCCCAAGACCACAAGGAGCACCTGTGGGACTAGAAATCCCAGTCCTTCCGGCCCAAGGTTGCTGTCCTCTAGTGGGATTTGAACCCCCAACCTTCTGGCCTGAAGTACCTTGACCCAACCACTTGGCTACTCCTCCACTCCGCTCCATATATATTGTCTAGTCACTTGGAGACAAGTACAATTGATATAAAGATACCTTGCTGATGATGGTTCTTAGTACATCTGACAGTGCCTCCCTAAACTTTAAACCTCAGGTATGTTCCTAGCTTGCCAATTCCTTAATTTGCAATCACAAAACTTTGCTCCACTCTCTAACCACAGCAAAAGTACCATAA
The DNA here is from genome assembly GCA_033557465.1 of Ichthyophis bannanicus. Classification (NCBI taxonomy): domain Eukaryota; kingdom Metazoa; phylum Chordata; class Amphibia; order Gymnophiona; family Ichthyophiidae; genus Ichthyophis; species Ichthyophis bannanicus. The sequence goes on along the minus strand of CM066051.1, from coordinate 21,771,609 downwards.
AGTAATTAGGGAATGGGTCTCAGACTTAGTCAGGGAAGAAGCCTGGGAGGAACTGTGCCTCTATGGCTATCTATCTCCTATGTTGCATCAAGGACCCAAGAAATTTCCCATTAAAAATATTGCAAAAAGTATTTTCAAACAGGCTTATCAAAGACGTTCAATATGCTTAAATCTCTATAAAATTCAAAAGGTAGCTGAACGCTTATCTGTAAGGTCCATAAGGACTGCTGTCTCATCCCAACGCAAATGAACAGCGCCAGTGCGTTTCACCGCTTCCACGGTTTCAGCGGGGGATTATTAAACAGATTTACATGCCTGATACAAACATGCGAGCCACTTGTCCCAGCGGGCTCTAAAAAAAACAAAAGGTTCAATCAGTACGTCATGCTGAAGCAAAAATCTTTTCATATTTAATTCTTCTACTCTACCAGTCTCACGTAGATGACATCCAACAGCAGGCAGCCATACCTCGCACTTACTCTCACTGGACTTGTCTTCCATCAAAAAGACGCCAACGCATGCGTGATTGAAAGGCACAGACAAACTTTTATCTCCTGACATCCCCGTGACGTCATCGCCACGCACCGAACAAAGTTGATGTATAATAAGGCTCTTGCTCTTCCTAGCCCTTTAAACTAAGGCAACCCAGCTCAATCATTGAAACTAAAAAATTGTTGATAATGAACTCAGACTGTAGGCTTTGTATATGTTAAAATCTTAAAAAGATACAATGAAACAGTTCTTGCTTTGATGTAATCATTAAGTACAAACTGACCAGTCCACTTGAGCATTCAGACCATCAGGATGTACAGACCGTAGAGTGTATATCCAGCGCTGTTCACATATAAGGAGACTCTAGTTTTGCTTTGAAATCCTGTCAGTATTTGATCTATGCAAAATACTCTCAGTTGATCAAATTGGTGCCCAAACTCTAAACAATGAGACACTATCGGTGCATCCGTTTTCTTACATCGGAGCCGACTATGATGTTCGTTAATCCGAACTCTAAATGGACGGATAGTTTTGCTTATGTAAAGAAGTTGACAGGGGCATCAAATTGCATATACCACTCCACTGGAACCACATGTGGTCTGTCGCTTTAAAACATAGACTGAACCATGATAACTGAACTCAGTCAGTTGCAACGAAACTGGACAGATATTGCACTAGCCACAAAGCACATGGCCTTTATGTGAGGCTACTTCTGTAGCCAAAGGATTCATGTTCTTCTGATTCTAGCGAAGGTCTTAAGAAGGATTTTTTAATCGAGGGGGGCGACGATTCCAAAAAGAAAAAGTCCAAAGATGTGAAAGAAAAAAACAAACCATTGGGTCGAGGGACTGTACGACACAAGTCCTAGATGATGCCTTTATTTCGGATGTGGACTCATTAGTAATTAACATCTCTTCACACACGTTGACATTGGAACAAATTAGACTTTTGAACAGAGGTTTGTCTTTCGTACCGAGAATATATCACGATGGGTTCCAATTTCGAGTTGATCTTGAAGGGCTCATTCGCAAGCTGAATTTGAAGTCTTATTTTGCCACATTAGAGACACCCACTGAGCAGGCTGCAGTTTTGATAAATCGGGTACCATTACCTTTAGTGTCGTCATGGAATCCTCCGGTACCTGTACATCCTTCCTTGCTTCTTTTCAAAGATTTGGTCCTTAGAGATGTGACATTATTGGAATTGCGTGGAAGAGGAGTGCACGATACCTTGACGAGAAATGAACATCTGGCATTGCAGTCCCTCCTATCTCGTCCTGAACTGGTTATCAGGAGAGCCGATAAAGGAGGGGCTGTTGTAGTGCAGGATCGTGAACAATATCTTCAGGAAGCACACAGGCAATTGTCTGACCAGGACACCTATTTGGTTTTGGAACACGATCCCACAGTTTCATTGCAACATATTAAAGACTTAACAGCTAAAGCACTACATGACCGGTTGATTTCTAAGAAAGAATGGCGATATCTTAACATGATGAACCCATCGGTGGCAAAGTTCTATTTGGTACCTAAGGTACATAAACGTTTGGACAATCCACCTGGCCGTCCAATCGTGTTGACCAAGGGAACCGTATTGGAACCCCTCTCCACCTATCTTGATTCATTTTTGAGACCATTGCTTCCATCTATTCCATCATGCATAAAAGATACCACTAATTTTTTACAGTTGCTTGCACAACACTCTGGATTGGCTAATGACAGGGATGTATTTTTGGTCACATTAGATGTAACATCGCTTTACACGAACATTCCACAATCAGCTGCTTTTTTTAGCACAATGTCAGCATTTAGGGGGAGGGCAGATTTGACCAAATCTCATTTGGATTTTTTGGCAGAGCTAATGAGATTGGTGATTTTTGAATTTTTTTTTATTTTTGAAAACACCATTTACCAACAAACTTCTGGAGTAGCGATGGTGGCCACCTGTGCCCCCTCGATAGCTAACCTCTACATGGGGGAATTCGAGCAAAAATGGCTGTCATTATCCCCGTTTCAGCAACACATTTCATTTTGGGGACGCTACATCGATGATATTTTTATGATGTGGTCAGGCCCAGAAAGTCTCTTAGCCTCGTTTTTTAGTTGGCTGAATCAACAGGATGCCCATATACAATTTACTTATTTTTACCACAAGGACCGAATAACTTATCTAGATGTTGCCGTGACAAGAAAGAAGGATCACTGGTCCACCTCAATTTATCGGAAGGAAGTTGATAGAAATGCCATGCTTCATTATCACAGTGTTCACCCTATACAATTAAAAAATAGTCTCCCTTTTTCGCAGTTCCTCAGGTATCGGCGTAATTGTTCAGAGGACGGTGTCTTTAAGGAGCAATCTAAAATTCTACAAAGGAATTTTCAAGCTAGAGGATATCCAAGGCAAGTTATTAAATGGGCTTACACCCGGGCGCGGTTTAATAATCGAGACCTGTTGTTAGCGTCCAATGTACCGAAGGCTAGCTCTGGGGAGACATCAGTGAATTTAATAACTAAGTTCTCACCCTTCAGTGGCCAGCTCAAGAAAATTTTGAATCGTCACAGCAATGTACTTCACAGTATTCAGGTTTAGAGGCTAAATCAATTCATTGTGTGTGGCAGCGCCACAAAAATTTGAAGGAACTTTTAAGTCCGGCAATATTGCGTCCTTTGGCGACAGAAGTAGCCTCACATAAAGGCCATGTGCTTTGTGGCCAGTGTAATATCTGTCCAGTTTCGTTGCAACTGACTGAGTTCAGTTATCATGGTTCAGTCTATGTTTTAAAGCGTCAGACCACATGTGGTTCCAGTGGAGTGGTATATGCAATTCGATGCCCCTGTCAACTTCTTTACATAGGCAAAACTATCTGTCCATTTAGAGTTCGGATTAACGAACATCATAGTCTGCTCCGATGTAAGAAAACGGATGCACCGATAGTGTCTCATTGTTTAGAGTTTGGGCACCAATTTGATCAACTGAGAGTATTTTGCATAGATCAAATATTGACAGGATTTCAAGGCAAAACTAGAGATCAAAGTCTCCTTATATGTGAACAGCGCTGGATATACACTCTACGGTCTGTACATCCTGATGGTCTGAATGCTCAAGTGGACTGGTCAGTTTGTACTTAATGATTACATCAAAGCAAGAACTGTTTCATTGTATCTTTTTAAGATTTTAACATATACAAAGCCTACAGTCTGAGTTCATTATCAACAATTTTTTAGTTTCAATGATTGAGCTGGGTTGCCTTAGTTTAAAGGGCTAGGAAGAGCAAGAGCCTTATTATACATCAACTTTGTTCGGTGTGTGGCGATGACGTCACGGGGATGTCAGGAGATAAAAGTTTGTCTGTGCCTTTCAATCACGCATGCGTTGGCGTCTTTTTGATGGAAGACAAGTCCAGTGAGAGTAAGTGTGAGGTATGGCTGCCTGCTGTTGGATGTCATCTACGTGAGACTGGTAGAGTAGAAGAATTAAATATGAAAAGATTTTTGCTTCAGCATGACGTACTGATTGAACCTTTTGGGGTTTTTTTAGAGCCCGCTGGGACAAGTGGTTCGCATGTTTGTATCAAGCGTGTAAATCTGTTTAATAATCCCCTGATGAAACCTTGGAAGCGGTGAAACGCACTGGCGCTGTTCATTTGCGTTGGGATGAGACAGCAGTCCTTATGGACCTTATTTATTTATTTATTTAGTATACATTTGTGTACCGCTCCTTCCAGCGATCAGCAGCGGTTTGATTACAGATTGGAAATTGTCAAATCATGATGGAAAATTTTGGGATATAAACACATTGATTAGACAGGAAAGCACGGCACACAGTAATAAGGTCGTAAGGAGGTTCAGAAAATACATATGTACATTTTTTACATAGTTTTTACATAATTTTTATATACAGGATATATGTTTCAGATTTGGGACATCTCGTAGCCCCCTGGGATTTACATCAAATTGTATAGACACTGGAATAGATGTGTCTTTAGTTTTTTCCTGAAAGCAATAAGGTCTTTGGTCGCACGTAGTTCAGGTGGTAGTTGGTTCCAGAGTGTCGGGGCAGAGTATGAGTATGCTCGGCGGCTAGTACTGTATTTGACAGATCTGATATCGGTCGGAACGTGTAGTGTCTGAGTTGCCGGTTCTTCTGTCCCTGTTGTGCGGTTGCGTGTTGATAAGGGTGGAGAGAAAGGGTGGCCGCGCCTGAGGGCCTCGCCAGAGGGCCCTTTGGCGTGGCCCTTAGGCGGTTGGAATTAGGCGAGAGGGAGGAGAGGCCTCCTCCAAAGCACCAGTATCGCATGGTCCATCCAGCCTGATCCAACCCCTCGCCACCCAGGAACGACAAACGACCCACAACGTTCAAAACCAACGTGAGGAGGTAAGACTCTGTCATATTAATGACCATAGAAACAGCTGTCAGAAAGAACCAAGATATAAGACACTAATCCTGCTAAGCCACTACATAGTGCCATTGAGGGGCCTGCTAAGACTCGGATACAATCTAATGAAACATTTTCCTGTTACTGTTAAGTGTATATGGATAATAGGCCACTGTCTGCAAAATAACTGATTGTTACTGTTAAGTGTATACTGATACTAGGCCACTGTCTGCAAAATAACTGCTTGTTACTGTTACATGTATACAGGATAATAGGCCACTGTCTGCAAAATAACTGCTTGTTACTGTTAAGTGTATACAGGATACTAGGCCACTTACAGATAAGTGTTCAGCTACCTTTTGAATTTTATAGAGATTTAAGCATATTGAACGTCTTTGATAAGCCTGTTTGAAAATACTTTTTGCAATATTTTTAATGGGAAATTTCTTGGTCCTTGATGCAACATAGGGGTTAGATAGCCATAGAGGCACAGTTCCTCCCAGGCTTCTTCCCTGACTAAGTCTGAGACCCATTCCCTAATTACTTTATGGTACTTTTGCTGTGGTTGGAGAGTGGAGCAAATTTTTGTGATTGTGATTTGTATTGCTCTAACAAACCCATCGAATTTTTGGTAATTCCTTAATTTGGCCCTGGCTAGGGTAACAGAATCTATCCAAAAATATAGATAGCAACCAATAAGAAAGCAATGAATTCAGATAGAAGCTTTCATTGTGGAAATAACAGTAAAGAAAAGGAAATATATATGCAAATAATCTAAAATATGTCAGAGCAAAGGAATTTTTAGCAGTCCTCTTGTCTCTCTGTGTATAACATAGTAACATATGAGGGTTGTCCAGAAAGTAATGCCCCACATTATTTTTCATGGAGAGTTTTCATTCAAAATGTATAAAAATCACTCCCAGTATAAATTAATGTGTCCTTAACACATTATTTTTCTATATAATCTCCAACATCTACGGCCTTATGCCAGCGAGAAATGAGGGCATTAATTCCTCCTCTGTACCAGCTCGGGTCCTGTTCATGCAGCCATTTTTTTACAGCACGAATCACGCTCACATCATCTTCAAACCTTGTTCCACACAGGCCATCCTTTAGTGGTCCAAACAGATGAAAATCTGATGGTGCCAGATCAGGACTGTAGGGTGGGTGGGGGAGCACTGTCCAACCAAATTTGGCGCTTGCCTCTTGGGTTCAGAGGCTTGTGTGAGGGCGAGCATTATCGTGTTGAAACAACATGTCTCCTGGATTACTGTTAGGCCGCACTTGCAAGTAACGCCGTTTCAGTTTTTGAAGGATTTTGATATACCTATCTGAATTGATTGTTTCACCTCTCTCAAGCACATCCACCAGAATTACGTCATCAATGTCCCAAAAGACGGTGATCATCACTTTTCCAGCAGAAGGAGTGGTCTTGAACTTCTTTTTTTCTTGGTGAGTGAGCATGATGCCATTCCATGGACTGCTTTTTAGTCTCTGGTTCATAGTGGTGAGCCGAGGTTTCGTCACCTGTGACGATCCGAGACAAAAACGCTCCAACAAATCAGAGCAGATGTCTTTCCTTTGGCGTTTGTGTTCAGTTGTGAGACTTCGCAGAACCCATCTTGCACACACCTTTGAATATCCTAAAGAGTCAATAATTGCCATTGCACTACCTCTACTGGCAGAAAGCTGTACAGACAATTCCCGACTCGTGATGCACCGATCCGCACGAATAATGTCATCAGCGCGCTGCAACTTGTCTGGACTAGTGGCTGAGGCAGGACGCCCAGACCACGTCCGATCTTCCAGTTCCGTTTTACCACTTCCTGAAGCCTTTACTCTCTTCACCCATTGTCCAACGGTGCTCCTATCTACCGCAGAACTTCCATACACAGCACACAACCATTTGTGAATGTTTCTCACACTTTCTCTCTCCTCCACCAAGAATTCAATTACAGCTCGTTGTTTGTACCGTGTGTCACTCACAGACACCATTTGAAGGATCACTACTGCCTCGCTATTTGTCGGACGACTGTAGAATTACACACATGTGTCCTTTGAAGTTCAAAGTTACTACCCTTTCAATTTCACACCTCTATCTTCATCCTGGACTGAGAAAAAACATGTGGGGCATTACTTTATGAGCAACCCTCGTAGTATATGATGGCAGAAAAAGATCAGCATTGGCTATCTCGTCTGTCCAGCAAGGCGTCAAGAGCAGGTGCACCTGCCGCTCCATACAGGTCACACCTCCCCATGCTGTTGTTTAGAGGTGTACCCACTGGTCTATATAGGTCACCACTATTTGTTGAGACAGAAGAGAAAGTTATGTTTATTTTGATTTTATCCTGTTGCTATAAAGGGATCCTGCATTTGTGATGTGTTTTTGTGTGTGGTGTGTATCTGTTGCATGTTCTGTGTGTGCTGTGCAGACGGGTGGCGTGGCTATTCCTAAGACATATTTTGTGGGTTATGGCAGTTGACGGAAGATAGTTTTGTGGATGGAGTAGTTTTTATGATGCGGATGAGTTTCAGTGGGGAGTTTTTAGAAGTGGGCCATTAGCAAGGGGAGTTTGTTTTAGAGGTGGGAAGTTATGTGGGGATATTTTGATGGGTGGGACACAATTCAGTGTTGTGGGATAGCTGTTTATGGGAATGGGGCAAATTAGTATTGGGAGTGGAGAGAGTTTGTAATCCAGTTGCAGGGGGCAGTTCTTGGAGTGGGGCATTTTGCATTGAGGTGGGACATTTTGGGGGTATTTTTTAGGGTTGGGACAGTTTGTTTCATGCTAGGTGAATTGCAAGGGAGTGTTTTAGGGGTAGGCAGTGTGTGGGTTATTACTGTAGTTGTGAGGGGATAGTTTTGGGGGTGGAGGAATTGCAGTACATTACTTTTTGGGAATATGGCAACTTTAGTGGTGGTGTGGCAGGTGCAGAGGGTAACTGGTGAAAAGATGGAGCAGTTGCAGGATGGTAGTTTAAAGGGGAAGGGCATTTTGTGGGATGCGGAGCAGATGTGATGAGGTATGTCTGGAGGTGTCATAGTTACAGGATGGTGGAAAGTCAGGGGATACTAAAATATTAGGATACAACGGTATAGAAATGCTGTTATTGAATAAATAAATAAAATATAAACACTATAACAGTGGCAGCCCATATAAAAATATTTTTGGACTCTTTAATATCTGTTAATTCATATTGTCAACATATTGCCAAGGTCCATTGTACTTTAATTTGTTTTTTAAAGAATTCTTGAAATCTTCAAAACTCAATTCATACATATCATGACCCCAATTTGTGGGTCAGGGCTTTCTTCTACTTGAAAATGAAATAAGAAACAAAAGTGATTTGTATTCATTTTTCTTTCTCTCCATTTTGATAATGAAACAATATAGGAAAATGTGTTGAGATTTTGTATTTCATTTCAAACAAAAGCACATCTCCATTGCTGGGTGACTCTGAACCGTGATGAAGTGACCCCTCTGTTGGAATTGAGCAGAAGAACAGCTCCAGTTGCCCCCCTCTGGTTCTGACTCAGCACTATCTTGAGCATCAGCTGTATGTGTGTTTGATAGCCATGACAAGTACTGAAGCTGGAGGTCCAGCTGGGGGAGCAAATGGTTGTTTGACTGCAACTGATATTTTTATTGAAATCATTTGAGCACCAGCTTAAAAATTGGAAATGCCCAATTATTCTTTTTTTGTGCTGTGAATTTTGTATTGTGCAATCACAATAAACACAAGACAAAACAATCTCAAGTATTGAAGAAAAATACATCAGTAATCACAGACGCACAATACTGAGTACCATTAATGGAGAGACAGAAACTGTACCATATAAGAAAACATCATCAAACTGGAGAAAACATTCCCAGAGATGTAGTCTGCTAGCCCCCAGCTAAAACCTCAGGAAGGCTTGACAGCATACAGAAAAGATACCCGCTATATATGCTGCCCCCTCCCCCCACCCACCACCTTCAGCTTCTCAAGAAACTACCCATCAACTCTCACAATGTAACACCTGAGTCCAAAAAGTATTTATTTATGTATTCTTTTCTTCTATACCGCCCCTTCCATAGATCAAGGGCGGTTTACAGGGAACAGTTAAACAATTTTATATAGTTTTACATAGAACAGTAGTTGTAACTATATACAGGTAAACACTGTAAGCAACTGTATCAAAAACTATTTACAAAGAACTATAAACATATATTACAATGAACAATAAACAAACCTATCTTACAATCGATCTTGTGTACGTTCTGGAAGATATTTTCTTCTTCTTTTCTTACGTAATACATACTGGGGGGGGGTTAATAGCGGTGGTTCTGTCGGGGGTTAGTAGTTTGCGGGTTCAGGAGGTTGGTGGGATTGTTTCTGTGACTGCTGGGGTGTGGCTCTTGGGAGGTAGAGGATTTCAAAATGCTCGGTGAAGAGGTGGGTTTTGAGTTCTTTTCTGAATAGCCGAAGGTCCTTCATCATGCGAAGGGTTATTGGGAGTTTGTTCAAGAGGGTGGGGGCAGCAAATGAGAAGGCTCTGGAGCTTGAAGTTTTCTTTGTTTTTCTGAAGGTTTTGTGCATGTTGAGAGAGTCGATTGCTTTTTGTCTACGTGTTCTTGATTCTGATGGAAAGTGTAGGAGGGTGGTCAGGTGTGAGGGGGAGATGTTGTTAAGGAGTTTGAATGTTGTTAGGAGCGTTTTATATTTTATTCAGCTATTTATGGGGAGACAATGTAGTTCAAACAGTATGGGGGTCACGTGGTCAGTTAGACGCGCTTTTGATATTACCTTAGCACAGATGTTCTTGGCTCTTTGTAATAGATATGTATTCTTAATTGGCAGGCCAATTAGGAGACTATTACAATAGTCGAAGTGGGGGGTGATGAGTGTGCCAACTACAGATCTAAAATCATGTGTGTCGAGGAGGGGTCTTAGGTGTTGTATGGTCTTGAGTTTATAGAATATAGTTTTTACTGTCTGTTTTATCTGAGGTAGCATGGTGAGTGTGTGGTCTAATATTACTCCTAGGTACTTTACTTCTTTTTTGACAGGTATAGTAGTATTGTTGATTGTGATGGTTGTTGGGTAGGTGGCATCAGGATCAGGTTTTCTTGTTACAAACATTGCTTCTGTTTTTTTAAGGTTAATGTTGAGATAGTTTCTAGCCAGAAGTTGGTCTCATTCATGCATTCGGACAGGTTGTTGTATGAGGGGCTGTTAGTGTTTATGGAGATAGCAAGCATGATGTCGTCGGCATAGATAAAATGGTTAATTTTGTGTTTTTTAAATATGTTTGTAATAGGCTGTAGGTATAAATTGAAAAGGAGGACGGAGAGGGCTGAGCCTTGAGGGGTTCCCTGTCCTTGAGAGAATGCCTCTGATGTGTCTTGGCCTATTTGGACACGTATCAATCTGTGCGAAATATAAGACATGAACCATGTGAGGACTGTCCCTCCTATTCCTAGGTTTTCTAGTCTATTAATTAGTGTGTTGTGGTTGATATTATCGAATGCAGCGGATATATCTATGAAAAGGAGTAGGAAACACTGGTTGTTGTCATCTGTACCTCTGATGAGAAAATCCATCAGAGTTATTAGGAGGGTTTCAACTCCATGGAAAGGTCAGAATCCGAATTGGTGTGAATCAAGGGGTTTGTGCATGTCTATGTGATCTTGTAGTTGTAGTTGTATAATTTTTTCTATTATTTTAGCAATGAATGGTATACTGGCTATGGGCCTGTATGAATTTGGGTCTTTTGGGTCAAGTTTATTGTTTTTTATAATAGGAAAAATAGAGGTGAGCTTTAGGGCATCGGGCATGATGCCTTGAAAGAGTGATTGGTTAACTATGTATTGTATGTTTGCGGCGAGTTCGGCTTTTGCGGACTTGATCCATGATACTGGGCATGGGTCAAGAGGGGAGGTTGTGGTATTAATCATTGTTATGATCTTAAGGAGGTGTTTTTGGTCGATCATGTGAAACATTGTCCATTCGTTATTGGTTTTTGGATTTGCCTGCAATGTTGTTATTGTGATAAGAGGTTTACTTTTTAGTTTCTCAGCAAAGTGTGCCGCTAACGTTTGTACACTTATTGTGGATTGTTTAGGTTCTGGTTTCTGTGTCTTTCTCAGTGTTTTTACAATCGCAAATAATTCTCTAGTGTGATTGATGGCCATGTTTATTACTTTAGAGTGGTAGTATCACCGCAAAATGGATGGCCGTGCTCTCCTGCAGAGGGTTTGTCCAAATGGTAGATATCCCACACTTAAACCATCCATTCATTGAAAGAGAGGGCCCAAGATCTCTTCCAAAATCGCACTAAAACCGACCAAGCTGCGAGGAGCAAACAATTAGAAATACACCTAGACTGATCCTTGAGAAGATCAGAGGGCAGGAAACCCAACATACAGAATTCATGGTTAAAGGCAAAATGAACATCCAAAGAGTGAGTAATATGCTCATACACAAGGGTCCAAATTCCTGCAGATGAGGACAGGACCACCACATATGCTCAAAATCACCTCTTCGGCCACATAATCTCCAGTAAAGCGGATCCTCAGCACGATTCCATCAGAAGAGATCCATCAGAAGAACAGACATGTGAAACAAAATCCGTAATTGTGTATTCACTAGGGAAGAGAGATGGAACAAGATTGAGAGTAGCTATAGACCTCATCCCAGAAATTCTCAGACTTGTCAGGCAAGACCTACTTCCATCTCCTAGGAACAATGAACCCCTGGTGAGCAGGGACTGTTGGAAGCAAGTGCTCTATAAAGTCAAGCCAAGAAAGATTGAAGATGCGTCAATTCAAAAAGAACACGTTCCCAAGAGCAAGGAGGGTGCAATACATCCACCCGGTTGGAAAAAGTGCCAAAACAATGACGAAGCTGGAAGTACTGGAAGTCGGGCAATGTTGTCCCCCAAAGTTGTACCAGATGGGCTTTCAAAATCATGATGGACTTGTCGAAAAGAGCCAACACACACAGAGACTGACCACACCAAAGGTGCTGTTGCCCAAAATCCTGAACAAAAGCAAAAGAAGAGAGCAGAGAATAAGGTGAGAACTGAGGGGACAAGCAAAGTTTATTACTGATAGCATTCCAAACTCACCAAAAGGGATTGACAAAGGGATGTGATAGCACTAAGTATGCATCACCCGAACTTGAAGAAAAAGGATCACATCCAAGGGAATCAGAGCTATCCACTCCCTTTACAGGGCGATCTACTCAGAGTCTAGGGAATGGACCCACACATGCAAGGCCCACAAACTGGAACACCTATAGTATAACTCAGAATCAGGGAGATCCAAGTCACTGGAAAGTTTTGGATGAATCAAGACCTCCCAGCTAATCCTTGGTCTGTGATCCCACCAGAAAAAAGGGGTAATAAAGAGCCCTTTAAAGTTTCAAAAAGAAAATGTGTGGAATGGCAATCAGAAGCTGAGTAAATAAGAAAAAAAGCTATGGCAGGAGTAACATTTTAAGCATATTGACCTGTCCCAACCAAGAGACAGAAGCGGAGCACCAATAATCCATATTCTAGTGCACACTCTTGAGGAGGGCCCCATAATTAAGTGAGTACAGGTATGCAAGGTCCTGAGGAATCAGAACCCCTAAATATCGAAAGTGTTGTACATCTGAAAATCCACAAGGATTGAAGCAGCAGGCAAAGAAATCCCTGACACACAAGAAAGCAGCACTAACTTCTATTTATTGACTGTAAAGCCAGAAAGATGGGAAAAACAATCAAGAATGTCTACAACTATTGGAAGAGAGGTGGCGGGCTCTCAAAGGTAGATTAAAGTGCTGCCAGCATATAATAAGATGGCATGCCAGCCAGCACCCAAGGGTATACCAATTTCCACTGCACGCTGGCAAACATGGGCTGTCAGGAGTTCAATAGCTAGAGCAAAGAGAAGAGGAAATAGGGGGCAATCCTGTCTACTGCCCCTCCTGAGACAGAAAGGAGCAGAAAGAAAGACATTTACCAAAACAGAGGCTTGGGATCTAGCATACAGGGCAGCTATGAAGTCCAAAAGGAGGATCCAAAGCCAAAAGACTTTACGATTTCAAATAAATAAGGCCATTCCACCTTGTCAAAAGCATCTAACAACATTATAGCATATTGCTCAGACTTAGATCAAAGACCATGGACAACATTGATAAGCCGCAGAACATTTTCAAAACCATAGCATTGTTTGATAAACCTGGCACTTCCGGGGCAGAGTGGCAGTACCATCCGCTGGGTAAGCTTGCCAGAATTAACCAGCAGAAAACCCCCAGCTGCTGCTTCGGTCTTCTGCGCTGGCTGGACTGGAAGAACTGGATCCTCTGGCTAAGAGAGACATTGGGCCCAAGGGTAGGTGAAGGGTCTCCTTCCACCCCCACCCTACCCAACAGGCCACCTGGAGTCTTCATCACAACGAAAAAGTCCATGGGCCCGCTAATCTCAGACTGTTCTGCCTGCAATTTTGCCTTCCTTTTATGTGATATGTGTGGCATGGAAAACAGCAGAAAGATAAAACAAAGCAAAAAGGAAAGGCACATTCAGAAGGATCGCTGCTGCTACCATCTTCCTCCTCACAAACCACATATCTATGTGAGATTGGCTATTGTGAACCTGTGAAAAATAAGTTTAATCCCGTACCTGAGCATGAGGAGTCCGCCAAGCATCGCAAAGATCTAGGCTCAATAGCATGTCAACCAGTTGGTAAGCTGGTTTAGAAATCGAGAATCTCATACCGATGTGATCTAATGGAGTCATCGCATAATTAAAATCCCCTCCAAGCAGAATCTGACCTTGGTGTAGAGGCTGCACAGCCTCAGAAACTTCCCGAAGAGAGTTGCCAATCAGCAAAGGAGGTATATAGACATTAACTAAGATAAGTATGGAGTCATGGAGAATGAGTAATTTACCCTCCGAGTCACTATACTCATTGATCAACTGAAATGGGCATGTGTGAGAAATGAGAATTGCCACCTCACACTTGCAAGAGATAAAATTGGCAACAAAGATCTGGGAGAACTTAAGGGGAGCAAATTTAAAATGGTACTGCCCCACAAAGTGAATCTCTTGTAAGAAGACAATATCTGCTTTCTCACGAAGGATCTGGTCCTGGACCCAATGGTATTTAACCGGGTTATGTAGCCCATGGACATTCCATGAAATAATTTAATTATAACTAGAGAAAGTGTATATCAAGGATAGAAAGTAAAGAGCAAGACCCCTGAAGAGAGAAAAACACCCTCTCCAAAAAGAAGTCTCTTCCTGACCCTTAGAGCTGATCCACCATAAGACCTTCCTCATGTCCAAACCCACCAGCCGTAACAACCCACCCATCCTCTAACCCCCTCCTCACCCCTCCCCCCTCCACCCATTGTATCTTTAAAGGATGGAATCAGAAAATAGCAAAGAACAACCAAAAACCATGACACAAAAACTGCAAATTAAGACAGCTCTACTCTTAGGGTCACAGACCCCTCTGCCAATCCAAATCACTTACAACGCAAATTCCCAGCAAAAATAAATTCCTCCTGCACTCATCCCTTCCCAACCACTCTCATACATCACCCCACCCACTCAACCAAACCTCCATCCCATGCAGGGCTGGCCTGTCCATTGAGAAAGAATGCATAGGGCCCCGCGTTTCAGGGGGCCCCGTGCCAACAACATTCTGCATTGAAGACCGGCAGGCAGGGTGGCCTCTAACAGCTGCCGAGGTGAAGCGCATCTTTTATCTTCACTTCGGCAGCTGTACTGACGTTTAGAATGCTATCGTGGCAAGCGCGGGAAACAGGAAGTCCCCTTTGACCTCAGCATTGCAGAGTTCTAAATGTCAGTATAGCTGCCGAAGTGAAGAGAAAAGGCGCACTTCACTTCGGCAGCTTTAGAGGTGAGCTGGGGCCTCTTCAGCTCCCTCTTAGCTAGCCGCGGGGCTCTTCAGGAGTGGAGGGGGGGCTTGGACTGAAAATGGGCTGGGGGGCATTACTAGGACTGGAAATGGGCTGTGGGGTGTTGCTAGGACTGAAAATGGGCTGCGGGGGGGTTACTAGGACTGGAAATGGGCTATGGGGGGTTGCTAGAACTGAAAATGGGTTTACTAGGACTAGATATGGGCTGGGGGTTGCTAGGACTGAAAATGGACTGTGTGGGTTGCTAGGACTGAAAATGGATTGTGGGGGGAGGGGTTACTAGGACTGGAAATGGGCTAGGGATGTTGCTAGGACTGGAAATGTGCTGTGAGGGGTTGCTAGGACTGAAAATGGGTTGTGGGAGTGGTTACTAGGACTGAAAATGGGCTGGGAGGGTTACTAGGACTAGATATGTGCTGTGAGGTTGCTAGGACTGAAAATAGGCTGGGGGTGTTGCTAGGACTGAAAATGGACTGTGGGAGATGGGGAGTTGCTAGGACTGGAAATGGGCTGGGGGCGTTGCTAGGACTGGAAATGAGCTGAGTGGAGGGGGGCTTGAACTGCAAATAGCTGATGGGGAGGGGGGCTTGTAATGGAAATGGACTGTGAGGGGAGGGAGCTAGGACTGGAAATGGACTGAGGAGGGAAGGCTTGAACTGGAAATAACTGATGGGGAGGGGGGCTTGGACTGGAAATGGGCTGTGGGAGGGGAGCTAGGACTGGAAATGGGCTGAGTGGGGGGAGATAGAGCAGGAAATGGACTGATGGAGGGGCTAGTATAGGACTGTCATTGACTGTTGGGGGCTAGGATTGGTGGTATTTAGTATTCATGACTGAAGTGGTATTTAAAGGTGCGGAAGAATTGAAGGAAATATCGATACATCAGGAAGATGTATTACAACTATTAGATAAACTGAAGAGTAGCAAATCACTTGGGCCGGATGGTATACATCCAAGGGAGTTGAAAGAACTGAAATATGAGATTGCAGACCTGGTATTAATAATCTATGAACTATCATTAAAATCATCTCTAATACCTGAAGATTGGAGGATCGCCAATGTAACACCAATTTTTAAAAAGGGTTCCAGGGGTGATCCGGGAAACTACAGACCGGTGAGCCTGACATCAGTACCGGGAAAAATGGTAGAAACCATCATAAAGAATAAAATTGCTCAGCATGTAGATAGTCATGGCCTAATGGGAGACAGCCAACATGGCTTTAGACAAGGAAGATCTTATCTTACTAATTTGTTATGTTTTTTTGAAGGTGTGAATAAACAGGTGGACAAAGGTGAGTTGGTTAATATAGTGTATCTGGACTTTCAGAAAGCCTTTGACAAGGTCCCTCATCAGAGACTTTTGGCAAAACTAAACAGTCATGGGATAGAAGGCAGTGTACTACTGTGGATAAGGAACTGGTTAAAAGATAGAAAGCAGAGGGTAGGGCTAAATGGCCAATTTTCCCAATGGAGAAAGGTGACTAGTGGTGTACCCCAGGGATCTGTGCTGGGTCCGCTGCTTTTTGACTTATTCATAAATGACCTGGAAAGTGGAATAACGAGTGAGGTTATCAAATTTGCAGATAACACAAAACTATTTAAAGTTGTTAAAATCCAAGAGGATTGTGGAAAATTGCAAGAGGATCTTGATAAATTGGAAGACTGGGCATCAAAATGATTAAATTTAATGTGGACAAGTGCAAAGTTATGCACCTAGGGAAGAAAAACCCAAAGTATGGTTACACGATGCAAGGTTCCACATTAGGAACCAAAATCCAGGAAAAAGATTTAGGCGTCATTGTGGATAACATGTTAAAACCCTCGGCCCAGTGTGCAGCGGCGGCCAAAAGAGCAAATAGAATGCTAGGTATCATAAGGAAAGGAATGGAGAATAAAACATAAGATATTATAATGCCTCTATATCATTCCATGGTGAGACCGCACCTTGAATATTGTGTGCAAGTCTGGTTGCCGTATCTTAAAAAGGATATAGCAATTTTAGAAAAGGTTCAGATAAGAGCCTCCAAAATGGTAAAGGGGATGGAAGGATACTCCTATGAAGAAAGGCTAAAAAGGTTAGGGCACTTTAACCTGGAAAAGAGACGGCTGAGGGGAGATATGATAGAAGTCTATAAATTAATGAATGGAGTGGAACGGGTAAACGTAGATCGATTGTTTACATTATCAGAATATAGAAAGACTAGGGGACATGCAATGAAGCTACAAGGTAAACTATTTAAGACTAATAAAAGAAAATATTTTTTCACTCAATGTGTAATCAAACTCTGGAATTTGTTACCGGAGGATGTAGTAAAAGCTGTTAGTATAGCTGGGTTTAAAAAAGGTATGGACAAGTTCCTTGAGGAAAGGTCCATAAACCATTATTAAGAAGGGACCCAGGATATCAATGCTTGACCCAGTACAAGCATTCTGGAACCTGTGCCTTTTGGGGAAACTGCTAGTTACATATGACCTAGATTGGCCACTGTTGGAAACAGGATACTGGGCTTGATGGACCTTGGTCTGACCCAGTATGGCATATCTTATATTCTTATGTTCATATGATTGGAAATGGGCTATGGTGGGGATTTGGATTGAAATGGACTCGTGGAGGAGCTAGGACTGGAAATAGACTCATAGAAAGGCTTGGATTAGAAATGGGCTGTGGTGGGGGGGGGCTAGGACTGGAAATGGGCTGATGGGGGCTGGGATTGGAAATGGGCTAATGGAGGGGCTAGGATAGGACTGGAAATGGGCTGTTGGGGGGCTAGGATTGGAAATAGGCTCATGGGGGGCTTGGATTAGAAATGGGCTGAGTGGAGGGGAGCTAGGATTGGAAATGGGCTGATGGGGGCTTGGATTGGAAATGGGCTAATGGAGGGGCTAGGATAGGACTGGAAATGAGCTGTTGGGGGCGTAGGATTGGAAATAGGCTCATGGGGGGCTCGGATTAGAAATGGGCTGAGTGGAGGGGAACTAGGATTGGAAATGGGCTGATGGCTGGGATAGGAAAGGACTACAAATGGGCTGATGGGGGGCTGGGATTGGAAATGAGCTGCTGGAGGGGCTCAGATAGGACTGGAAATGGATGAGAGAGCAAGGACTGGAAATGGGCTGATGGTGGGGCTAGTATAGGATTGGAAATGGGCTGATGGGGGGCTAGGAATGGAAATGGGCTGATGCGGGGACTAGAAGGGAGAGGATGCTGGGTGGGGCTGGAACTAGAAGGGAGCTGATTTTGGGGGAGGATTAGAATGGGATGGGGCTGGGAAAGTGAAATGGAGAGGGGAAAAATATTTTGTGTGGGAGGGAAGAAATATCTACAATTGGCTGGGTATTGGGAGAGTAAGTGGGTATTGAGGATGGAGGGGTAAAATTTGAGTGGATGAAAAAGGAATAAAGAAAGAGATGGAGGAAAGAACAAAAGGAGAAAGATTATTATGTTAAAGCAAATGTAGAGAGAGAATGGAAAAAAAAACTAGAAGAGAGAAGAAAGGACAAATGGACAGCAGACAATGGAGAGTTAGCAGACATCACAAGGAAACCAGAAGAAAGTGGCTGGAGCAATTGCAACTGAAAAAAATGCACAAAAGGTAGAAAAATATCTCTTTATTTTGAATTTATTAACTGGAATATGTCAGCTCTGGGAAATGTGCAGCATTAACATCTGCACTTTGTTCAGTACAAGAGGAAATTAATTTATAGTTTTATTTCTACAGTATTGTAGTACATTCCAAGTTTGGCTTTTGGGGTTCCCAGTTTAATTATTGTCTTCCTATTTCTAAATTGTGATTCCTTGTTCTTTGTTTGGTGATGGTCTATGTTCTGCATGTGTAACTGAGCTGAGGTATTCTGTTTATGTAGTTTCTATTTGACATTGCCACTTGTTTTATTTCCCCAGTAGGTCATGTATTGTTATTCCCTGAAATATATTGGTTTAATATTTGTAGTGTTGCCTTTTGATTGGTAGAGTATGGTGCTTTGTGAGTCCTGGTAGTGCTGTTACGATACAGCGGGTTTGCTATGGATTCTAAATGGGCAGTGTTTGTAGTAGTTCCTAATGTGC
This sequence comes from Ichthyophis bannanicus, assembly GCA_033557465.1. NCBI lineage: Eukaryota > Metazoa > Chordata > Amphibia > Gymnophiona > Ichthyophiidae > Ichthyophis > Ichthyophis bannanicus. Next base: position 21,752,764 of record CM066051.1, on the reverse strand, counting down.
CTGTCCTGGATTATAGTAATGTAAAAATCTTTTAGTCTTTCTTTATCCATACTCATTAAGAGGCATGTTTACTAAAAGTTAGTGTATGTTAATATTATGTAAATATTTATGCAAATGAACCCTTATGCAAATGAGGCCCCACACTGCGTCTCCGCACATGGCCCTGCACCCTCCTTGTGCCTCCCCTGATCCCATGTCCCACCCCAGTAACCTATACAATGTAGAGCAACAATTCAAACAAACACATAGAACAAAAGGGGCAAAGCACTTCACCGAAACAGGTATAACCAACACACATAACAAGCATTCAAGTACAGCAATTATGACAGCAAACAGCACCTCAAGGGAGCGTAGAAGTGTCTATATCTTCACTAAGCAGATCCTCTAGTTCAGTGTCTGAAGGATGACATGAGCCAGGCACCTTACGCTTCTTAGGAGTAGAGACTTGCCATTCCCCTCGGATGCTCCGGAAGCATGGAGAATGACCACTCCCTCCTCATTTTGAAGTGAGTCCAGGAAGTCTATATATTCAGACAACTCCAAAATTTTATGTAAGTCATTATTCTGGAGAAGACTATAGGTGCTCCAAACTTTCCCACTTCTCGTGAAACCCTGATATCATATACTTCATCGAGGAGAGGGGACAGCAAGAGTTGCTCTGTCTGACTCCAAATCTGTTCCATTCTCTCTCTCTCTCTCACAGCTATGCAGAAACAGATCAGAACAGCCACCGCAGTTTGAGAGAAATGGCCCCACACACCGCACACACTCAATTCTTGTTGCACACACTTGATTCTGGTTCCACTCACTCTAATTCAGCTGCACAGAGCTCTAATGATATTCCCGTACGGTGCTAATCACACTATGAGAAATACCACTCATGGAGTAATCAGAATGCAATGGATGGAATATGGCCAAAACAGCTAGATTTCCAGCCAAGACGGGCACTGTTTGTGTGCCAAGCATGCATTTCACCTCAAAGAAAGAATGTTGTAACCAACACACCATCAATGGGGAGCAGAACTGGCAGGAGTCAGAGACTAAAGAGATCTTATGGTTTGGGACCCAATCACTGGCAATAGCACAAGCTCCAATAAAAGGGGGAGATAGCACCACAAAAGAAAGTCCTCTCCAGACAGTCATTTGAAGTTAGGGCTAGATGGAGTATGTTGGGTCTGAACCTCAACACTCATAACAGTAGTCAGCCAAAGCGGAGGAGAAATCCTCTTCAGAGAGAGCGAGCTAATGAAGAGTTGCATGGAGAACGAGTGGATTGAAAGTCAAACCGCAGAAGATGACAGGCAATTACCAGCACTTGAAATCAGAGGTAGCTAAGCAGCCCAGGTAGGCTGAATTGCCAGAGCTCAACACCAGGGGAGAGCATCTGAGGTGATCAACCTGTTTGGGAGATCACAGATATCGTCGCTGAACTTACCATCATTAAACTAGATAATTCATGCCAAAGAAAGGGAGTTATCCACAGAATGAATCAGAGGAAGGGAGAGCTCCTCTACTATGTGTCCATCTTCGTTGGGATCACTAGTGCCACTCCTCCCCTGCCCCCCCCCTCCCGAAATGCCCAGTTGTTCTACTGAAACTGGTTTTCCTTTCCTGCTTGAATATAGATTCCTGCCTGGGACATGCTTATAAAAATGAATTAGTTTACTGTGTGTTTAGCCCCAAAAGTGAATGTGAGGGTGGAACGTGATCAGCGATATGAAATAGAGACATGCCCAGCCAGTCCCATGTAGTCAGTATGGGTTTTGCACCACTCCCTCGCTCATTCTGCCCGTGCTCTGAACACCACCCATTAAGACTGTGGTATGTGCAGCATAAGAACATATGATATGCCATACTGGGTCAGACCAAGGTCCATCAAGCCCAGTATCCTGTTTCCAACAGTGGCCAATCTAGGTCATAAGTACCTAGCAGTTTCCCCAAAAGACACAGGTTCCACATTGCTTGTAATGGGTCAAGCAGTGATATCCTTCAGAAGCTCATTAACAAACAAAATGCATTTCCTCCAGTACTGTATAAAATAAAAAGATATCCAAGATGCTACATATTCAGATTCCCAAAGCTGGACTATTTACATTCGTCACTAAACAAAAGCTAATTTCTTTTCTGTTGTTAGAGGTTGAGCTGTCCATACCATATCTCCCACATTTTGCAGGAGTTAAAGGTAATAAGAATATAAGAACATAAGATATGCCATACTGGGTCAGACCAAGGTCATCAAGCCCAGTATCCTGTTTCCAACAGTGGCCAATCTAGGTCATAAGTATCTAGCAGTGTCAAGCAGTAAACATCCCGGGTCTCTTTTAATAATGGTTTATGGACCTTTCCTCCAGGAATTTATCCAAACCTTTTTTAAACCCAGCTACACTAACAGCTTTTACTACATCCTCTGGTAACAAATTCCAGAGTTTGATTACACAAACTAAATAAACAAATTAACAAACCCGGATACAAAATATACAACTGCCCACGCGCCAACAAATGGGGAGGAGGAGTTCTAATAATGGCCAAGTCCAACTTAAAACTAACGAGCACCTCCCTGAACTCAACTGTGGACATCGACATACTCAAAGTAGAAAACACAGCATTATCCATCTGTCTGATCTACAGATCCCCTTCGTCACACCACGAAACACTTGCTACAGTGCTAGAAAGCATCTCCACCACCCCAATCAAAAAATTCCAAATCATAATGGGAGACTTAAATTTAGCATCAATTCCACTTATTCAGGCAAACACCTTCCTGGAAGCTATGACCCAACTTGGGTTCCAGCAAATAATAAGTGACGCCACCCACGACAAGGGAAATACCCTAGACATGGCATTCATACCCACCAAACAGCAGCAAAACGAAGAAAAACCAGTCATAAGGATAACCCAAGTACCATGATCAGACTGCCACCAAATTGATCTCAAAATGCAACTGCCCTCCCTACCCAAAAACCTGAAACCTGGGAGATCAATACACCCTCAAAGAAGATTCAATAAATTCAACAAAGAAGATCTCATAAGCTCCATTGCATCCCACATAGGTTTGGAACGCATGGACATCGATGATCTAATAAACAGGTGAAATTCAGGAATACAAGCTGCATCAAACCCAACATGGAAAGCCCCATCGAACCCAACAAAATCCAGAACAGAACCATGGTATAATGAAACGCTGACCAGATTGAAGAGGGAACTCCGTAAACTAGAGAGAAAGTGGAGGCAAACCAAAACCATTGAACGCAAAACAGAATACATGACTCTCCTCTCAAAGTACAAAAATGAGGTCAACTTGGCAAAAAGAACGCATCACACTAACCTACTAAATAAGGCCATCAATAAACCCAGAGAATTATTCGAACTGATCAAATCACTAACCAAAGCACTCCAGGAGGACCACTACAACAACAAAATCAAGGCCCAAACCCTGGCAAATCACTACGCAAGCAAGCTTACGGCTAATTTATTTATTTATTTATTTAACAGGTTTTTTATACCGCCTTTCATACAATCAAAGCGGTTACAAGACTACATCAGGTTAGCATAACTTACAAACATCAGACTATACAGACCAAACAATAAATCCAGTTTATACCACCTTATCAAAATATCAAAGTGATAAGCAATGGATCCATAAGTAACAGGGAAGGACTACATCATGTTAACATGCAATACAGACATACCTCTAAACATAGGAGCAGTCTAAGGGAGAGACACAAATAATAAACCCACGCAATCCCTGGACACAGCCCACCCAGCGCCACAACTCAACATGGCGACCAGCGCAAACCAGGACCAGGGATGGAGCAATTTTCGCAAAATTGAAGACCATCAAATTTTAAACATAATCACAAGCATCAACACCACCACCTCCCCACTGGACCCCTGCCCAACCGCATGGATCAAGGCAGCGAAGCAAGAAATTGCCCTACACATCTCGCATATAGTAAACCTATCACTGCAACAAGGAATCATGCCTACACAACTTAAGAAATCCATCATAAGACCTATACTGCAAAACAAAACACTCAACAAGGACGACCCAGCTTCCTACCGCCCAATATCCAGCATATCTTTCCTAGCAAAGATCATTGAAAAGGCTGTCCTACAACAACTGCAAGACCACCTTGACGACAATGAAACCCTGGATGATCAGCAATACGGTTTCAGGCAACATCATGGGGTTGAAACCCTACTGCTCGCACTACTTGACAACCTCCTCAAAGGCCTAGAAGACAAAAAGAAAATGTTTTTACTCATATTTATAGACATTTATTTATTTATTTAGAATTTTTTATATACCGCACTATTTTACTTCAGCGCGGTTTACAGATAACTCAAATGTCCAGTGTGGGGTTACATTGGACTTACAGTAAAACAAGGAAATCAGAACCTGGGGAACATGTAGAATTATGTACATCACTTACAAGTAGAACTATGTACATTACTTACAATATATCTATGTACATTACTTACAATATAGACATCTCAGCAGCTTTTGATACAGTACACCACGGAACCCTCATGAACAGAATCAAATCGATTGGAATATCAGGAACCCCCCTAAAATGGTTCTCATCATATATAACAAACAGAATGCAACAGGTACAGTTCAACGACGAAAAAGCAGAGGCCTTCCCACAAACCCAAGGCATACCTCAAGGCTCTGCTCTCTCCTCACTCCTTTTCAACGTACCCGAAACCTTCCAAAAGCACAAAATCAACTACCACGTCTATGCAGATGATATTATGCTGTACACACAACTTGACACAGATAACCCAAATTACATCCAACTAGAAGAATGCCTAATTGAAATGCAAACCTGGTTACAACAAAACAACATGGCGATCAACCATAAAAAAACAGAGGTGATGTACATCTCCAGAAAACCAAATTTCAACCCCCCTGAAACGATCACCCTATGCAACAATACCTACCAAACAAAGAAAGAAATAAAATATCTGGGGGTAACGTTCGATAGCGACCTAAAGATGGAAAAACACCTCCGCATAACAAACAGGGCCATCTTCAACAAACTAAGATTCCTGCAACCTCTACGGAGCATTATTGAGCCTCATGATTTCAGGTCCATGGCACAAGCACTCATCATGCCACATCTCGACTACTGCAACGCCATTTTACAGGGCCTACCAAAGAAAACCCTAAACATACTACAAATGGCGCAGAATGTGGCGGCTAGAATCATTATGAAGAAAAGATTTGCTGAACACATCACACCTGTTTTGATGGAGCTACACTGGCTCCCCATTACAGCTCGTATAAAATATAAAACACTAATAACCACTTTCAAACTCATGCATAACATTGCGCCATCCTTCCTCTCCAACCTAATCTGCACACAACCACCCAACAGAAGCAGAAGAACCACCAACTCAAACACCCTCTGCGTACCGTTAGATATAAGATCTGTCAAATCCGGTACTAGTAACAGAGCATACTCTTACACAGCACCGACACTCTGGAACCAACTGCTGCAGGAGCTATGTGCTAGCAAAGACCTGACGGACTTTAGAAAAAAACTCAAGACTCACTTATTTCAGATTCAGTACAACTTGATTTAGTCCGCGTGGCCCAAACAGTAACACCCAAAGAACCAAAAATGTATATATGTAAAAATGTGTATATGTAAACAACTACTGTGTATTGTGCTTACCCTTCAAATCACCTTGTATATACTACAAATTTTTCTGCCCTGATTTGACAGTTTCCAATATGTAATCTAATACACTACTGATCGCTGGAAGTAGCGGTATACAAATGTATGCTAAATAAACATTGAGTGAAAAATATTTTCTCTTATTTGTCTTAAATAGGTTATCCTGTAGCGTCATTGCATGTCCCCTAGTCTTTCTACATTCTGATGATGTAAACAATCAATCTACATTTACCCGTTCCACTCCATTCATTAATTTATAGACCTCTATCATATCACCCTTCAGCTGTCTCTTTTCCAGGTTGAAGACCCCTAACCTTTTTAGCCTCTCTTCATAGGAATATCCTTCCATCCCCTTTACCATTTTAGTGGCTTTTCTCTGTACCTTTTCTAATAATGCTATATCCTTTTGCTGCCCTTGAGCATGCACCAAATACGCCCGCACTTCCCACGATGGGCACGCTCCAGCCCTGAATCACTCAGTCTCTGCCCCAACTGATGTGGGATTTGTAGCGTTGCCAAATTCTTAGCATTAAGTAAATTTTACTATGCTGCACTTGATTCATGCTTAGCCCCATGCTACTCAGTAGTGCAGTTTAGTAAACATGCCCCAAAGCTAAAAATAAAGAACTTTTTATTAGTTAACACCAAAGCATGGATGAGAAAAACATGTGCTTCTGAAATTTGTACTGAAAACATTTGTTTTGTGGTTCTTCTGTTAGTGTGATTTTGGCCTTGTACAAATTAAATTCCTATATCATGCTAATACTTTAAAGAATATCACTACTCTACAATGCTTTTACCTATGTTTAAGTGAGTTAAGCTTGCTTTATAAGGAAAAATTATTAAATAAACAATAAATAGTTAAAAAGAAGTACAGGGGAGTCATGTTCAGTGGTGGCAGCTAGCCCTAGAAAAATGGCTAGCCGTGTCGCTAAACCTAAGACACAGGTATTCAATGCCAGGGCTATATCCAATCAGTGGCATTGAATATCTGATCGATGGGAAAGAGGCAATATACAGTCACTGTCCTGTTAGCTTCTGCAGCAAAGGATTGGCCATCCTTTAAAGTACATAACTTTCACTGCTTAGGAATAGCAGGGCAGTGGCTGAGTATCATCGCTGCTCGTTAATCCACGGCTGCCGCCTCCTCTCTGCCCCTGGAGCGCTCAGATACTAGCTGACCAGCATCCTGGCATTCACTGGCAGCACCCGCAGGTCTGCCAACTGTGTTACTCGCTTCGAATATCGGGCACATAACATTCAGAGCACAAGGGATAAGGAAGTGTTTAATTTGTGTTCCTATTTTTGACTCTGCTCCTTTTCCTTTTGAATAAAATTATTTAGAATGTGACAATGCGCATGTAGAATGTGAGATATCACCCACCGCTTTGGTTGGAGACCTCTCCGGCTGGACATGGAACACAGTCATAGCAGCAGATGGGCTTTCCTTCCCGGGTTAATTTCCTAAAGCCCGGCAGACAGCTCTGGCTGCATCTGGACTGTGGAGGAGTCTATGCAATGAGAAATAAATGTGGATAACTGGAAAGAGCAGTGTTTCCTTTATGTCTACTTATGGGCCAATCCAGACCTTTTACCTTCAGAAGCTCATTAACAAACCCTTCAGCAGAATACAGTGCTGAGTTATGAATCCTCTTTTACAAAAGAAATTCTGAAACAAGTTCCTATCTGAAATCTGAAATTTAAGTTGGGCTGGGAATGACTTGAGAACTGTATCTGGCAGCTGGAAAGAATTAAATACATTATAAATGCTAGCTTTAAAGTTAACAGTTTAAGAAGAAAATTGTGTCAGAAGGTGTTTGGGATATGGCAGCACAGAGGGAAGGTGCTTCATCTAATTCACTTCTATATGTATGTAAATTTTCAGAAGATAGCGTCACATATGAGTACCATATACAGTACTGGTTGACTTAGATTTCTGGTATAGAAACTGCCCATTTGGCCTTGACAAAAGTCAGTCTATCATTGTATGAAAAGATTGATAATCCTGAGAATTCCTCAAGGGTTATAAAGTTGTAACGAGGTGATTAGCTCCTGGACATGTACACGACAAAATGTTTGTGCTTATTTGCTTTTAATCAGAATATACCTGTTCAATAAGTTCTCAGATCTAATCTGTGTGTGTATCATCCTGTTTCTCCCCATTCAAGTCTGTGGGGGGAGGTATTTTACAATGGGACAATCAGTCTTGCTATATATTTTCAATCAAAGCTGCTTAAAACTCGATGGAAGAAATCTTACAGTACTCGGAAAATATCAGGCAAACTAGGCAATTGCCGAGGGTGGAAATCTCTGAGGGCGCAAAGAACAGGTTATGCAAAGCTAAACAATACATTTTGACAACCATGGGGGGCATGGGGAGCATGTAATACATAAGATCTTTCTAGGCTTTCAACACCTTGAACCAACTCTGGGAATGGCCCTGCATCAGTAAGAGTACTAAACATCATTTTTTATTTATTTATTTATGCTTTTCTTTTATACCGCTTTTTCCAGAGATCAAAGGCGGTTTACATCTAACATATAATGAACATGGTTTTACATGGAACAGCGTTTTTCATAACTATGTACAATTAACTTTTTATGAACAATAACATGGAACAGCATTTTTCATAACTACATACAATTAACTTTAGCTAGTAATATTGTAATTATTTGCATTAATCATTCATTATTAATCGTAGTTTGTAAGAGTTGCTTTTTCTTAAGTGTATTGAGGTTTGAGGCTTTTTGAGCTGTTGTTAGGAAGGATTGTTATGGAGGTGTAGTGGGAGGGATGGAGTGGATTCATTAGGATTTATAAAGTGTTCTGTAAACAGATATGTTTTTAGTTCTTTCCGGAATGTATGGAGATCTTTTATTTTGCGGAGGCTTAGTGGAAGTTTATTCCACAGGGTGGAGGCTGTATATGAGAATGCTCTTGAGCTTGTGGTTTTATTTGTTTTTCGGATGGATTTTTTTATGTCTAGAGAGTGGGATGCATTTTGCCTGCGGGTTCTAAGTTCTTTTGGGGCATGTATCAGAGTGGCTAGATGTGAAGGTGAGATGCCGTTGATAAGTTGAAATGTGGTTAAAAGTATTTTGTACGATATTCTACTATTTATGGGGAGCCAGTGTAGTTCGGCGAGGATGGGAGTTATGTGGTCAGTGAGGCGAGCTTTTGCTGTTACTCGAGCACAGATGTTTTGGGCTCGTTGGAGTATATTGGTATTTGTGAGAGGGAGGCCGATAAGATCATCAAGAGAGTCACAACATCTCAGGGCACCAGTGGCAGAAAGAGAATCAGCACCTACCATCAAAAGGGCAAAAGAGTAATAAGAACGGAATGAACATCTCAAGATAGTGTAAGAGGGCAAATGAGCATCATAAATAGTGGAGCATACCAAAGCACTGAGAGGAGTAAAACACCACCAACATTAGCAGGAAGACTCCAATGCATAGGCAGAGGGGTAAAACAGAAAAAACACTGTGCAGATTACCCCAAGGCTGTGTGAGTGAGATAAAGCAACAATAACATTGATAGGAAGGCACAGAAAAAAGAAACCCATTTACTCAGTTGTCCCAAACCCCCTTCTCCCCCCTTACCTTAGAATGATCCACAGTTACACTGGGGATGTAATACACCCTGACTCCCTCCCCCCATGGTTGTTCCATCCACTAGGCGGGCTAGATGGGCAACCGGAAGTTGTGACAGAAGTCGGGGGTTAGAAGCATCAGGCCATGTGTGCCAAAGCACATGGTCTGCCACTGGCCACTGTCCTGCCAAGCCAAGCTGCCCCCCGCCCCATCCTGCTGATGGAATCAACAGCAGTGGGGGCAGAGGCTTGGCATTGTGGGGAGGGGGAGATGACATGGCCAGGGATTCTGTCTGTGCTGGAAGAAACCCTTGGGCTCTCCCTGCCCCCCCCCCCCCGAACCTGACAGTGTACTTTCCCAATACATGCACTCTCCATCAACACCTGCAACCCCCGCACACTTTCCAACCCTTGCTATAAGGGGCAGATAAGAAAATGTATGACAGTAGCTCAAGCATAAAAGTACTCTCTGTGCCCTCTCAGAGGAAATCAGAACTCTTTCCTCACAACATCCCGCAGTTAACCATTCTGCATCTGCTCCAGACAGTTCTTCCACAAGATCTAAACACTCCTTCAACTCAGAAATGTGATAGGACTTGTTCTCAAGTTCACAAAACCGGGCAAAGAGGAAGCCCCAGTTGTACTTAAATCTCTTTGTTCTGAAGACTGTGTGTTAATAAGTGAAAATTGTGTCTCTTTTCAAGAGCGTATGGAGAAAGATCTCTGGTATGTTGCAAGAGAGTCTATTTATCTTCAAAGTAATGAAAGAAGGACACTATGGGCCTGGAAGAGTCTGAATTCTTCACATAGCTGCAAAATCCCCTGTTGGTTCTGTCAATGCATACCTACAACTTGCTCCTGGGGACTTATAAACTTCCAGAAAGCCCGCCTTCGTGACCAGCACCTCCAGCACGGCACAGCTTCAGACCCGCCCACTTGCATTGCTAAAGTTTGCCAGGGCTTCAGCATAGCTAGGCTTTTGTTCCATATTGTACCAACTCGACAGTCCCACAGAGAGAAGGAGCTTGCTCCATCAACTAATACAGTATAGCTCTGCCTCATAATCCCACATATACTGATCCAGACCTCCACCAAGGAGTGATACAGAACAATAGCCCCAAAAGAGATTACCAGGATCAAGAGCAGGGAGGGCAGAAATCTCAGGCCAGGGCAAAGAGCAGTTTCTTAGGTGGTAAGACACAAGGGAGCACCAGCCATTGACTGGGCCTTCATCCAAATGCATTTAATTTGTGCTGCAATTTTCTAGGACACTGCTTTGGACCACAAAATATTGTCCAATATGCATACAAGAAAGGCTGCATGCTACCTACCACAGATATACAACTTGTTATATTATTTATCAAGGGGCGATGCTTCCATTCTTATTACTGCCAGGCTATTAGAAAAATGAGGATCATATATGGCCCCCAGATTGCATGGAATTCTTATGCTGTTCACTGTTCAGGATAAAACGTCCTCACCAGACTTGCCTCATAGTAGGAGGGGTTGTGTCGCACATTGTTAGTCATCAGTGGAGCCTTCCAGCTGTACTTCCAAACATGCTCCAATAGACTCATGGCAACCCTCTGGATAGCTGAGCTAAACTGTGTTCAGTCTTCAGTCAGGTGACTCACTGTTGATAGAGTGGCCCCATAGCTGCTTCTATTGTATCAATCCATCTCATGCTGGCTTTCTTTTTTTGTGTTGACCTTTACCTTGCCAAGCATGATGTCTTTCTCTAGTGATCTTTCTCTTTGTATAATATGTCCAAAGTATGAAAGTCTAAGTCTTGTCATCTGAGCTTCTAAAGAAAGCTTAGGTGTGATCTCCTCTAGTTCTGATGTTCTTCGGGCAGTCCATGGTATATACAATATTCTTTGCACGCACCATAATTCAAAGGCATTGATTTTTTTCCTGTCTATCTTTTTCACTGCCAACTTTCACATCCATAAGATGTTTTTGAAAATACCATGGCATGGACAAGTCAAATCTTTATATAGAGAGAGACATCTCTGCTCTTGAAAATCTTGTCCTTCATAGCCATTTTGCTGATAGCAATGCGTTGTTGGATTTCTTGACTGCTTGTTGTTTCTTTATTAATTGTTGATCCAAGTAGGTTAAAGTTGCCAACTATTCCAATTTCTTCTCCATCAATGATGAATTTATTGATTTTTCCAGCTGTCAGGATCTTTGTCTTCTTTATGTTAAGGTGCAGGCCAATTTTAAGACTATGTTCCTTGATATTGAGAAGCAAATGTTTCAGATCATCTTCAGTTTCAGCTAGTAATGTGGTATCAGCATAGCGAAGGTTGTTGTTAAGTCTTCCACCAGTCTTCATACCTCGGTTGAATTCATACAGTCCTGCTTCTCTGATGATTTGCTCTGTATATAAATTAAACAGGTAGGGGGAAAGTATGCAGTTTTGTCGTATAGCTTTGCTGATTTTAAACCATTCTTTTCTCCTTGTTATGTTTGAATTGTTGCTTCTTGATCAATGTAAAGGTTGTGCAAAGGAACTTTCAGGTGTTCTGGTATATAAATGCTTCTTAATGTGGTCCAGAGTTTCTCATGGTTTGTATGCTCAAAAACCTTGCTATAGTCAAAAAACACATATAAATATGTTTTGCTTGCATGTGGGATCAGAGCAATTGTGTGATAATGTCTACAGTCAGTCAATCACTTTTCTTCAATATCGGTATAAAGACAGATCTTTTCGGGTCATTTGGCCAAGATGTTGTCTTCCAGATTTCCTGGCAGAGCCTTGTAAGTATGGTAACAGATGCATCCGATTTCTGTAATACTTCAGTGGGAATGCCATCATTGCCTGCGCATTGTTCTTTGATAAAGCTTTCAATGCTGCTTCTTTTTTCATCACCAGTGGTTCCTGATCATAAGATACAAGTTGAAACAGCTGTTGGTCCACTTGATCTTTATGACAGAATGACTGTATATTCTTTCCACCTTTTCTTGATCTTCTCAGCATCATCCAACATGGATTCTTGAGCATCTTGCATTCCAGTTTGAGGCTGGAATTTTTTGTTTAACTCTCACTGCTTTCGGAAAACAGATCTTGTTCTTCCTCTAAAGGTTTCTGACTCTATTTTCTTGCCTGTTTTATTGTAGTACTTCTCCTTGTCTCATCTTGCTGCATTTGGAAATCTCAGCTGAGTTCTGTGATTGCCTCTCTTTCTCCTCTGGCTTTAGCTTCTCTGCATTTCTAGGCAATTTTCAGAATTTCTTCGGTCATCCATTTTGGCCATTTCTGCTTTTTCACCTATTGCAGAGACTTCTCACTTTCTTCCAACATTACCGTCTTGATGTCAACCCATAACTCTTCTGGAGCACTGTCATTTCCATCTAAAGCAGCAAATCTATTTTGCAGACAGTCTTTAAATCCAGGTGGTATATTCTCAAGTTTATATCTTGCCACATTCATGTGACTTGCTTTTTTTCAACTTTAGTCTAAGTTTGTATATAAGCCTGTAATTATTATATTAGCCATACTAGCAAACACCTGATAGACTGTTATATTTCCATTGTATTAAAATACTGTGATGCTGCAGACCCTCTGAGAAGAGAAGAAAGTGTTTTAAACACAGGAAAAGTCAGGCACAAGCTGCAATATTACGAGGAACCAGATAGGGGGAGCAAGAGGGTCCTCCGAGGAACTGAGGAACCACGCCTCCTAGGTCATGAGGTAATGCCAGCCAGCTTCCAATCAAGGAAGAGAGGAGTACCTCTTAAAGAGAGTCTGGAAGACTGGAGAGCAGAACCAGCAGAATCAGCCGAACCAGGAGAACAGCCAGAACCAGGAGGAGAACGGCCAGGACGGGCAGAATCAGCAGAACCAGCAGGATGGGCAGGACATCCGAATGACTGGGCAAGATATCCAGAAGAAGCAGTAACCCCTGGACAAGGGTTTTGCAGGAGGCAGCAGCAGCCGCAGTGGCTTGAATAAAGGAACAACCGTGGAGAAGGTGGGATAGCTCCATCCAGAGTGAGTGCTTTTCGTCCAGAAAGGCAAAGGCGTGGCTGTGACTGCGATCTAAAGCCATCAGAAGGATGGTTGGAGAACCTAAGGCCTATTGCTCAGGCCGGGCAGGATCCCAGCCGGAGTAGGCCTCAAACCTCACCGGGAGTAGACAAGCCAAGCAGAAAAGGTAACCCATGTTTAACTGAAAGCAGGTTGCAGACTGCTGGTGTATCGGGAGGACATGGAGCAGAGGAATACTGTCCGTATGAAACTGCTTATGAGAGAAGGTACAAGAAACACGTACCGAATAAGAGACTTGTTAATGACAAAGCTTTGCATGAAGCTAAGGTAAAAACACTTGCAAAAGGAAGACGGTTCCCAGTATAGGAGGGCGCAGGAACGACGCCCTATATTCAACCCTGAGCATTGGGAGGTTGTACAAAGGATATATAAAAAGTCTGATTACAATTTGCCAGCAAGTACTGACTTGGTTTCAGAGGCTTCAGAAGGGGAACTGATGCAGGTGGAATTTGCTTCAGATACCGAGATGGACTGTAGTTATTGTAGGACAGGAAGCCTGGAGTCCTTGCTTAGCACATAAGCTCTATCGGGTGGAATAGAGAAAGTCTGTTTGTTTTGATACACCATTTATTGTGAAGATAACAGCTTTGCTTTAACGTCATGTTTTACTTTTTCTTTAACCTGAAGTAAGGAACTTGTGTTGATGTTTTTGTCCAAGCATATGAACCTTTTTGCAAGAAAGGGAAATAAATGCCTTTGTTTTCCCTCCACTCGGACCCTTGTATTCTTTGGGATTTTGGTAACAAAGGAAGCTACCAGGGCTGAAAGTCCCTGGGCCCTATAAGACATTAGCCAAACCCAACCTCATATATTTTTATGTCCAACCTACCTTAGTCCATTACGCTGCCAAGATAGGTCTTGTGACAATACTAAGTAATTCTATGTTTCAAGGTGGGCTTTAAGGAGTGGTGTTGGGGTGAAGTTGTTGGCCACATTTTGGAAATGTTTGAGGATTCACTTTCTGTTTTATCCTGTCTCAATATGACCCTTCCTGATGACTTTATGGGTAAATTCATACTCTCACCTTTGTCTAGATATAAAACATTTTCTCTCTTATTGATTTCATCCCTATTTGCAAGGTTTATTGCTCTGTTATATTGGTATAAAGAAGAATTTATAACTGTCAATAACACTATAGTAGTTGTTCTCACCACAGGACAACATACATGATATTTTCATGGTTTGGTGCCTTTCCTCATGCTCTAATATTGATTATTTCTGACCTCAGTGAACGTGTTCTCCCACACAATTGCCTTTTCATTGATGGTAAAATCTTGGCCTGGGGGAGCATAAGGGTTATAACTTCCAACAATATCTTCATTCGGTGTCCCATTGGGTAGATGAACTATCATATTAGTCATAATATTATATCCAGTTAAGATATCACCATTCTCATCAAAACAGATCTCTTCACCCAGCACGTTCCAAAAGTGCACGTTCTTAAGATAATGATGAAGCTAAAGAATGAGAGACAGATTTTCAGCAGGTTTCCTAAATTCAGGTTAAACATGTCAAGCTCATACAAAACTAGATATTTTTCTCTTCTCTCTTTTTGTAAATTAGAAAATATAGGGACATGTGAGGTAGGGAGTGCTGGAGTAATGCCTAATTAGTGTGCCTTTCTATGACAAAGGAGGAGTCCATGTACTAAAAGCATCGTGTGCTGCTATGGAAGGGAGGCAATGCTACATTAAGCACTGTCAGGCATTTGGTAGTAGTGACTGTGTACGTATCTGGTGTGCATGTACAGTAT
Source organism: Ichthyophis bannanicus (assembly GCA_033557465.1). Classification (NCBI taxonomy): domain Eukaryota; kingdom Metazoa; phylum Chordata; class Amphibia; order Gymnophiona; family Ichthyophiidae; genus Ichthyophis; species Ichthyophis bannanicus. Next base: position 21,737,680 of record CM066051.1, on the reverse strand, counting down.
AATGGCATGAACTACATCCCCCCCCCCCATGCTTATATACTAACGCTGAAGTATCACCTTGTCAACATGTGTGAAAGCAGTCCGCCATACTTCAACATAGAGAACAATCAACAATACATGGTCACCAACCCCACCCATAGACCATAGTGCAAGTTGCAATTGAAGGCTAAAGAAGGCTGAATAAAGAAGATGTACACTACTCAGACATACGGACCAAAGTATGAGGATGCGAGACATGCAAACACATGGCTAGAGACAGTGCAGCACCAGTGTCTGTGGGTGTCAGAGCAAGAATGTACATGCATATGAGCAAGGGGCCCCTGTCTGGTGAAGGCAATGTCAGCACTGCCAGAATATGGGCACTGGAGTATGAATTCCCCTCACCCTTGTAAGGCCCTGTTACTTACAAGAGACTGATTACTAATTACACTATTTCCTGTATAGTCCAGATTCAAAAAGTCAGTACAGGTGCAATCAGAATCTCTGTTTATTAGATTACTGATGAACAATACAGGCAGTGGGGAGGAGAATTTCTGACAGTCATCAGACACAGACAACTCCAGAATCCCTCCTCCCACTGAGTATAATAGTCACGTTAAATATATACCTTTTTTGCTTCTGTATATTGCTTCCGTATATGCATAGTCTCCACTCTGATCCCTCTGTCTTTTCTCCCCCCTCCCTTCATTTCCTGCTGCTGACCTCTCTAACCCCTCTGTTCCTGTTTCAACATTTCTAAGGCCTCTGTCTTGGTACTCACCAACTGTCAACTTTCTACTGTCTTCAGGACTAACGGCCCAGCTTTGCATGGTTTCCTGTGTATGTGCCTTCTGCAAAAGTCTGCATGGATCCTTCAATCCTAAGCATACACTTTTCTGAGGCTTATAATATCCTTATATGGTTCTTTATGCTGGCCTATTTCTTCTTTTGTCCACTGTATAGTAGTTTGGTTGACATATTTTATTAGAGCAGAACAGAATAAAGGCCATAGAGTGATTATGAACCAGGAACATATCCTTATAATCCCTCAACCCCCAAAGCAATCCACCAACGCCCAACCTTGCACTAACCCCTACACCCTACAACACCCAGGGTGCCTGATAACCTAGGGTGCAATAGACAGGATAACAGACCTTGGGGTGGGGTTTGGTTCTTTTTCTATGACTACCCTATTCACCTGGCATAGAACCATCACCATAGAGGATGGTGAACCCCCTTTAATGGGGTGAAGAGGAGGAGCAATGGCCTATTGTGGCGATTTTCTTGTCCAGCACAGAAACAACACAGGAGTGAAGACAAATGGGTATTGACCTCTTCTGCCAAGCTCTCCTGCACATCAAGGTCAAGATTTTCCAGAGCCATCCCCCAGGTCAGAGACATCGGATATCAACACCACAGATAATATTTCAGGAGATGGACACCCTCTGGAGGCCAAACAACTGCCTGGGGGAGGGTGAGAGACAAGCCATTGTATCCACCCATGCCTCTCACATGTTGAGAGTTCTGGGTGCAAACACCAACATACCACCATAGAGAAGGGCAACCCATTTAGGCCTCTGCTCCAGGCCAACAGCTCTCAGGTAACTGAGTGCCTCCAAACGCTATGGAACCAGAAAATGCTCCCCAAGTTGAAAGAACACCTTACCCATTAAGTAATATGCCAGTGGGGAGGGGGACACTGACCAGAGAGCTACAACTGAACTAATCTTCATTCAGTGGTTCAAGTGTAAGCATGTACTCTGAGTCAGAGGGTCACAGACATGCACTTCTATTGTCTGGGTGAATGGCCATGTGACCCCAGGAACAAACCCCATGGCATTAGCACATCCACTCAGGTGCACATATGCACTGATACATAGACCCTCATGATGAAGTGGTGGTAGCTGGACTGCAAAAATGTATGCCAATCCTACAATGGCCAGCAGTTTCAACAGTGGATTTGGATTCTCCACCGCCAATTGTGTTCAGTCATCTCCAACCTGCCTATATGGCCCATCTCAGGTTGTCTATCTGAGAAAAATTCTCTGTCTCCCCAACTCCTTGCCAGTGCTGGACATCCAGCCTTGTGTTGCTGCCCTGAATATGCTATCCTCCAGCCACCACAATATCCATCTGGAGGGGGAGCCCCGCAAACCCACATAAACACTAGGGTAGCAAGAGGGCAATGGACCCCCATCCCCTGCTGATGGTGCTCCTGTTGCTATTGTTGCAAGAGCCCACCTCCCTGCTATCTGTTTGGCAAAAAGGACTGAGCCATCATCTTCCATGCTGCAGATGACAGCATGGAGGCTGAGTCCATGTGTGCAGCCGTACATCTGTTCTGTGGGCTGGTATATGTGTGGGATGGCCCAGGGCAGTTTGGAGCATGAGAGTTGCACATATATCATGCATTTGGAACACACAGCTACAGCATATGCAACTAGAGCCTGGTTTGAGGCAGGTGTTGTCTATGTTCAAGCTAGCAGTGTCTTCTGTGGTCAGAATCACTCCTACTGCATCTGTGCTGGCCACATGAGGTTAATCCCTTGCACTCTCCACCCCATTCCTGCTCTAATCCTGCCTATTTCGGAGATACTCTGGTAGCACAATGATTTTTAGCATGGATGCATCTTTATTGTACCTTCTGTGGGGTTATGATACGCGTTAGTCCAGCAACAAGCCACTCGCTTTCAGCTACCACACTGTAGTAAACATGCCCCATAGAAAAAAATATGCAAAGGTCTATATTAGGATAATATCAATCAACAAACAATTTCATGCATAGATTACAAAGTCTGAGAAAACAGAGTAAAAGAAATAAAAGGAAAGATGGGGAGCAGACCAAAGGAAGTCACAATGAAGGCAATTTTAGAATACTTGTGAGTGTAAAATACACTATTTACATATGCGAATTTGCATGTCCATATATAGGTAGCAATTTTAGAAGAGGTGTTATCTATGTACACAGATATGAAACAAATGTTTTTAACTACATAGAAAGACAAAGCAGAATGGCATTGAGCCAGCACTGGTTTAGTAAAGACAAGCCTTAGCTTACCAATTTATTAGATTTTTTGAAGGTGTATGCAAGGAAATGGGTAATGGTGAGCTTGTTGATACAATGTACTTAGATTTTCAAAAGGTGTTTGATAAAGGTCTTCATGAAAGACTTCTTAAGAAGTTGAAGAGTCAAGGGACAGAACATTGGTAGAGGCATTGTGTTCTATGTTAGAGGGTGTTGAGTCACACAGGATGAAAATTTTGCAGGAAATAAAACACACTGTAGAGTTTGTATGGATAAATATTCCATGTGAGAATCAGCGTACTGCTCTGCAGGGATTTAGTGCTTCCACTGTCATAGATAGTCTTGTTACTCACTGTAAATTAGAAATGTATGAAAATAGCATAAGGGTAAAGAATATTTGCTTCTTAACTTTTCCTTTTTGTCAATTACTGTCGCCGGAGGTCTTGCTTCGAAAGTACCTCAAAGAAGCACTGGCTTTGTCCGGCACTGCTTCGATGGTATTTTCCAAGTTTTATTATGTGCTCGGTGTGAGGATTCTTGAGAATCCTCTGAGGGTTTTGGTGTTTTGTAACCTCAACCTGATTTCAATTTGACGCAATTCTTAGAAAATTTGCAGGATACTATTACCACCAGAGCTACGTTAATGGTAACTTTACACTCAGAATAGGTCAAGATCTCATCCTCAAAAGTTACTTTAAGAACAAAGCCTTTGGGTTTTTTTGAGGAAAAAGGGTGCAATTATTTCCAGACATTTCAAAGGCCACTCAGGTGTGGAGAAGGGCCTTTTTGGCCCTTAAACCGCCGATGTTGGCCCTTGGAGCATCTTTTTTGTACCAATCATCTGTAATACCTGAAGATTGGAGGATGGCCAATATAACACCAATATTTAAAAAAGGTTCCAGGGGTGATCCTGGAAACTACAGACCTGTGAGCCTGACATCAGTGCCAGGAAAAATGGTAAAAACCATCATAAAGAACAAAATTACTAAACATGTAGATAGTCATGGCTTAATGGGAGACAGCCAACATGGCTTTAGACAAGGAAGATCTTGTCTTACTAATCTGTTATGTTTTTTTAAAGGTGTGAATAAACAGGTAGACAAAGGTGAGTCAGTTGATATAGTGAATCTGAACTTTCAGAAAACCTTTCACAAGGTCCCTCATCAGAGACGTTTGGCAAAACTAAAAAGTCATGGGATAGGAGGCGGTATACTATTGTGGAACAGGAACTGGTTAAAAGATAGAAAGCAGAGTGTAGGGCAAAATGGTCAATTTTCCCAATGGAGAAAGGTGAATAGTGGAGTACCCCAGTGGGTCTGCTACTTTTTTTACATATTGATAAATGACCTGGAAATGGGAATAACGAGTGAGGTTATCAAATTTGCAGATGAGACAAAACTATTTAAAGCTGTTAAAACCCACAAGGATTGTGAAAAATTGCAAGAGGATCTTGATAAATTAGAAGACTAGACATCCAAATGACAGATGAAATTTAATGTGGACAAGTGCAAAGTTATGCACCTTGGAAAGAACAACCCAAACTATGGTTACACGATGCAAGGTTCCACATTAGGACCCACCACCCACCACCCACGAAAAAGATTTAGGTGTCATTGTGGATAACATGTTAAAACCCTCCGCCCAATGTGCAGTGGCGGCCAAGAAAGCAAATAGAATGCTAGGTATCATAAGGAAAGGAATGGAGAATAAAACAAAGGATATTATAATGCCTCTGTATCGTTCCATGGTGTGACCGCACCTTGAATATTGTGTGCAATTCTGGTCGCCGTATCTTTAAAAGGATATAGCATTATTTAAAAAGGTACAGAGAAAAGCCATCAAAATGGTAAAGGGTATGGAAGGATACTCCTATGAAGAGATGCTAAAATGGCTAGGGCTCTTTAACCTGGAAAAGAGATGGCTGAAGGCAGATATGATAGAGGTCTATAAATAAATGAAAGGAGTAGAACGGGTAAACGTAGATTGATTGTTTACATCATCAGGGGACATGCAATGAAGCTACAGGGTAACCTATTTAAGACTAATAAGAGAAAATATTTTTTCAATCAATGCCTAATCAAACTCTGGAATTTGTTACCGGAGGATGTAGTAAAAGCTGTTAGTGTAGCTGGATTTTAAAAAGGTTTGGATAAGTTACTGGAGGAAAGGTCCATAAACCATTATTAAAACGACCCAGGATATCACTTCTTGACCCTGTGCAAGCATTATGGCACCTATGTCTTTTGGGGAAACTGCTACTGACCTAGATTGGCCACCGTTGGAAACAGGATACTGGGCTTGATGGACCTTGGTCTGACCCAGTTTGGCATATCTTATGTTCTTTGTTCTTATAACATTCTTGTAAGTGTTTGATCACACTGGAAGGATACAGGTTTAGTTTCATAGACTCTCTGCAGTTGGAGGCATTCCTTGCCGACAGAGAGAAACAAGTGGCTGTTGGGTGAGGTAATGGGTGGGTAGTTATTTAGGTTGTAATTATGGAGTTCACTCTTTGTTTTCCTACTTATCATTTGGTTTTTCTATATTTGTTTGCTCCCTGAGATGTGGATTACTGGATGTAAAAAAAAAATTGCTTTACTGTTGATAAAGTTTAAATTGTATCTTATCATGTTTTCTTTATTCTTGCTCTATAAGTATTTTGCCTTTTGAAAATCAAATTAAAAATAAATTCCATGCAAGAAGTGGAAGGGAATGGCAGTGGGGGTATACTACTGTCCGTCTGGCCAGAATGAACATGATAAAATACTAAAAGAAATCTGAGAAACTAACAAAAGTTGCAACACAGTAATTGGTGATTTCAATTACCCCAGTATTGACTGGGTCAATGTCATAGCAGTGCATGCTAGGAAGATAAAGTTTTTTCATGAAATAAATGACTGTTTTTGGAGCAGCTGGTTAATGAAATGACAGGAGGGGAAACTATTTTGGGCTTAGTCCTAAGTGGAACACAGGATCTCATGAAAGAAAAATTGGTTTTAGGACACTTGGCAATTATGTTCATATTATGATCACATTTGATTTAATAAATGGAGGGAGGATGGCAAGAAAATTCACAGTACTGCTTTTTGATTTTCAAAAGAGAGACTATCATAAAATAAGGAAAATAATTAAGAAAAACTAAAAGGAGCAGCTGCAAAGGTTAAAGGTTTACATCAAGCATGTGTGTTGCTTAAAAATACCATCTTTAAAGCCCAGACTACATTTATTCCATACTTTAAGAAATGTAGAAGGAAGTCCAAAAAACTGCCAGCCTGTTCTAGAGAGGAGGTCAGAGAGGCTGCTGTAGCCAAAAAGCATCTTTCAGGAAATGGATAAAGGAGTCAAATAACAAAAATGGGAAACAGCATGAGCACTGATAAATTAAATGCAAGGCACTGATAAGGCAGACAAAGAGAGAATTAGAAAAAAAGCTTGCCGTGGAAGCAAAAATGCAAAATAAAAGCTTTTTTCAAGTACATTTGTAGCAAAAAAACCTGTTAGATAGTCAGCTGAAGCATTAGATCTTAGAGGGGTAAAAGAGGAGCTAAGGGAGGACAAGGCCATAGAGGACAGACTGAATGAATTCTTTGCTTCAGTCTTTACTGAAGAAAGTTTAGGGATATTATCCATCCCTGTAGTAGTATATCAGAAGAATTAAAACAAAATCAATAAACTGGGAAGAGGTGTTACAACTCTTTGATATACTAAGGAGTAGCGAATTACCTAGAAAGGATGGTATGCATTCAAGGGTACTGAATAAACTGAAATGTGAGATTTCAGACCTACTATCATTAAAATCATCAGCAGTACCTGAACACTGGAGAATGTGTCAATGCAATGCCAATTTTTAAAAAGGATTCCAGGAGTAATTAGGGAAACTACAGATCGGTGAGCCTGATGTCAAAATCGGGAAAAGTAGTAGAAACTATTATTTAGAGTATAATTACAGATATAGATAGTCATGGTTTAATGGGAGAAAGTCAACATGGATTTAGTCAAGGAAAATCTTGTCTTACTAATTTGTTATATTTTTGAAGGTATGAATAAACAGGTAGACCATGGTGAGCCGGCTGATATAATGTATCCGAATTTTCAGAATGTCTTTGAGTTCCCTGGAAATGAGAATGAGTGAGGTGATCACATTTGCAGATGACACAAAATTATTCAAAGTTGTTCAAGCACTAGAGGATTGTGAAAAATTGCAAGAGAACCTTGATAAACTGGAAGACTGGACATCCAAATGGCAGATGAAATTTAATTTGGACAAGTGAAAGGTTATGCACCTAGGAAAGAACAACCCAAACTACTGTTACACGATGTAAGGTTCCACATTAGGAATCATACCCAGGAAAAGGATTTAGGCGTCATCGTGGATAATATGTGGGGACTCTCCACCCAGTGTGCAGCGGTGGACAAGAAGGCAAATAGAATGGAGAATAAAACCAGGGATATTATAATGCCTCTATATCGCTCCATGGTGTGACTGCACTTTGAATATTATGTGCACTTCTGGTCACCATATCTTAAAAAGGATAAAGCAGAATTAGAAAAAGTACAGAGAAGAACTACCAACATGATAAAGGGGATGGAAGGATACCCTTATAAGGAGAACTTAAAAGTTTAGGGCTCTTGGAAAAGAGACAGCTGAGGGGGTGATATGGTAAAGTTCTTAAATTAATGAATACAATAAAATAGATAAGTGTAGATCAGCTGTTTACACCATCAAAAAGTAGAAAGACTAGGAAACACGCAAAGAAGCTACAATATAACCCATTTAAGAGTAATAAGAGCAAATATTTTCTTCACTCAACGTGTAATCAAACTTTGGAATTCATTAGTGGAGAATGTAGTAAAAGCTGTTAGTGTAGCAGGGTTTAAAAAAGATTTGGACAAGTTCCTGGAGGAAAGGTTATAGTTATGGTTATGGTTTTGTTTATTTGATATACCATAAAAGTGACAAAACATTATTAAAGAAGACCCAGAAAATCCACTGCTTACCCCGGGACAGGTACTGTGGAACCTGTCTCTATTGAATCTACTGTTACCTCTATCCCTTTCTCTATTTTTGTATTGTAGTTCCTTTTCCTTTCTTACAGCATTGACATACTTTTATTGTAAACCGCTCTGATTTCTCAAAAAGGGCAGTATATAAACTGCAGAACTAAAGATAAAGATATATGCATTTTTGGGAATCTGCCAGGTACTCGTGATCTGAATTGCCCACTGTTGGAAACAGGATACTGGGTTTGATGGACCTTGGTCAGACCCAGGGGCGGCCCAAGGGGGGTGCGGGGCCATGTGCGGAGACTCGGTGCGGGGCCTCATTTGCATAAGGGGCCTCATTTGCATAAATATTTGCATAATGTTACCATACACGAACTTTTAGTAAACATGCCTCTTAATGAGTGTATGAATAAAGAAAGACTAAAAGACTTCTACATTACTATAATCCAGTGCCAACCGCCAGACACATTAGGAACTACTACAAACACTGCCCATTTAGAACCCATAGCAAACCCGCCGTATCCTAACAGCACTACCAGGACTCATAAAGCACCATACCCTAACTATCAAAAGGAAACGCTGCAAATATTAAACCAATACATTTCAGAGAACAACAATACATGACCTACTGGGGAAAGAGAACAAGTGGCAATGTCAAATAGGAATTACATAAACAGAATACCTCAGCTCAGTTACACATGCAGAACATAGACCATCACCAAACAAGGAATCACAATTTAGAAACAGGAAGACAATAATTAAACTGGGAATCCCAAAAGCCAAACTTGGAATGTACAACACTGTAGAAATAAAACTATACATTAATTTGCTCTTGTACTAAACAAAGCGCAGACGTTAATGATGCACATTTCCCAGAGCTGACATATTCCAATTAATAAATTCAAAATAAAGAGATATTTTTCTACCTTTTGTGCATTTTTTTTCAGCTGCAATTGCTCCAGCCACTTTCTTCTGGTTTCTTCGTGTCTTCCGCTAATTCTTCATCGTCTGCTGTCCATTTGTCTTTTCTTCTCTCTTCTAGTTTTTTTCCATTCTCTCTCTACATCTGCTTTAACATACTAATCTTTCTCCTTTTCCTCTTTCCTCATTCCTATTTCATCCACTCAAATTTTACCCCTCCATCCTCAATCCCCACTTACTCTCCCAATATCCGGACAATTGTAGATTTGTCTTCCCTCCCACACAAAATATTTTTCCCTCTCCATTTCACTCTCCCAGCTCCATCCCATTCTAATCCTCCCCCAACATCAGCTCCATTCTAGTTCCAGTCCCACCCAGCATCCGCTCCCTTCTAGTCCCCGCATCAGCCCATTTCCAGTCCTAGCCCCCCATAAGCCCATTTCCAGTCCTAGCTCCCCCATCTATTTGCAGTCCCATCCAAGTCCCTCCATCAGCTCATTTCCAATCCCAGCCCCCCATGAGCCCATTTCTAGTCCTTTCCTAGCCCCACCATCAGCCCATGTCAAATCCTAGCTCCCCTCCACTCAGCCCATTTCCAATCCAAGCCCCCCCTGAGCCTACTTCCAGTTCTAGCCCCTTCATGAGTCCATTTCAATCCTAACCAGCCCCCCCTGGCCCATTACCAGCTTTCTTCATGTCCAAAACGCAGGCTTCTTTCAGAGCCGCGTGAGTTTGTTTTCTCGCGGCTCTCTTAATCCCGCGGGGCTGATGGGATTTCCCATCACCCTCGGCGGGATTAACAGAGCCTGCGAGAAAGGAAACTCTCGCGGCTCTGAAAGAAGCCCGCGTTTTGGACATGAAGAAAGCTGAAGATGCACGGAGGCTCTGCCGGGCAGGGGGGGGGCCCCGCGGCAGAGCTCTTGCTGCTGCCACGGCAGAGCTCTTGCTGCTGCCGCGGCAGAAGCAGCCGGTTTGGTTTTTTTTTTTTAAACTTGGGATTCTGAAGAATGTTTTTTTGCGCGGGGCCCCCTGAAACGCGGGGCCCTGTGCAAAAAACATTCTTGCTCAATGGACGGGCCGGCCCTGGTCAGACCCAGTATGGCATATCTTATTGTTATGATTCTAGAGAAGACAATGCTGAAAAGACAGGAAACAGAGAGTAGGGCAAAATGGTCAGCTATCCCCTTGATAAAGGTTCAGTAGTGAAGTGCCCCAAGAGTCTGTAATGGGAACTAGGTTTTTTGGACATATTCATAAATGATCTGGAGGTTGAAGTGATGAGTGAGGTGGCCATATCTGCAAATGAAAAAAAGTATTCACAACTGCTAAAATTGCAGAGAATTAAAAGGATCTGTAAATGGATCTGGTTATATTAGGAGATGGGTAATCTAAATAGTGTACAAAGTGATGGACATTGGGAAAAAGTAATCTGAAGTGATATGCACTGAGAAAAAGGCTAGGTTTGGAGTTTATTTATTTAGCTGTATTTTTATACTGCCTTTCACTAGGTCAAAGTGGTATACATTAAACAAAACAGTTAACAATTGCAGTGTAATATTTTACAATATACAGCATGCATTGGATAGCTAAAGTTGGATAACTATATACAAATTTACAATTGTTGAGTGTATCATTCATAGAGGGCGGTTAACTATATACAGTGACTGTCATACACGGGGGGGGGGGGGCATAGCTTCTGCAGGGAATTACTTTGTGGGGCTAAAATGTTCAGAGAAGAGGTGTGTCTTTAGGTGCTTCCTGAAGTTGCTGAGTTCTGTGACATTTCTCAGTGAATCTGGTAGTGTTTTCCAAATTGAAGGTGCATACAGTTGGAAGGCTCATTCATAGGCTTGTCAATTCAATTTGGTTCTGGCATGGGGAATGACAAGGGTGTTCCTAGCACAGGTTTATCCTTATCTGTTAGGTTTTGGGGTTTGAAACAGAGTATGCAGTTGAGTTGATGGGTCAGCGTGAATGGCTTTGTGAGTCAGTAGGAGGGTTTTGTATTTTATATGACTTGGTAGTGGTAACCACTGAAGCTGTTTGAGTAGGGTGTAATGTGGTCCTCCCTTGTTGCTCCTTGGAGGATGTATACTGTTGTGTGAAGAGCGATACGTAGAGGGAGTAGTGTAGTTTGTGGGAGGTCCTGGTAGATAGAATTGCAGTAGTCGAGATGTGATAGAACTATGGCTTGTGTTGCAGAGCAGAAATGTGTTGGTTCAAGGAGCGGTAGGAGGCGTTGTAAGATGTTGTAATATATTGCTCTGGTGACTTTGCTTATGTGTGTGAGGTGTTGATCAAGGGAGATTCCAAGGTATTTCACTTCTATCTGGGTCTTGACTTGTGTGTTATGTGTTATGGTGGTTGTTGGAGGAGAAGGTGTTGTCTTTCATAATGAAGAGGGCTTCTGTTTTCTTATAGTTGGTTGCTAGGTTGTTGTTTTTCAGCCAGTTGGAGACATCAGTGAAACATTTTTGATGGACAGAGTAGGAGGGTTGCTTTGTGTTCAGCATAGATGTGGATGTTGAGGTTATGGGATCTAATGACTGAGCAGAGGGGTTGAATAGGACTGCTGAGAGGGTGGATCCTTTGGGGGCTCTTTGTGTTTGCTGGTATGGGATGGAGGTGTTTGGGCTGATTTCTATCTGTTGGTGTCTGTTGGTTAGATAGGATTTGAACCATTGGAGAACTGCACTCTGGATTCTGGTGGATCAAAGACGCTGCAGGAGGATATTGTGGTTAACGGTGTCACAGGCTGAGAAGATATCCAAGAAGATCAGTAGGAATCCTTGATTGATGTTCTGTATCCCTTTTATTAGGGTGTCAACAGGGATGATTAGTAGTGTTTATATTCCATGAAGAGGGCAGAATCTGTGTTGTTGAGGGTCAAATAGGTTGTTCCTGTCAATATGGTCTTGCAGTTGATGCTGGATGATTTTTTTCAATGATTTTGGCAGTAAAAGGTAGGCTGACATTGGGTCTGTATGAGGTTTGGTTGGAAGGATTTAGTTCTGCTTTCTTCAGAGTTGGACTTATGGAGGAGATTTTCAGGCAATAAGACATTTCACCTTGTAGGAGTACTGTTTGGGTAATTTTGGTGAGTGTGTGGCTGAGTTCCTTCTTGGCTTTCTTGATCCAGTTGACCAGGCATGGGTCAAGGGGCAAGGTGGTTGGGTTCAGTGATGAGATGATGTTTTCAGTGTGTTCCTCATTAACGCTGCCAATGGAGGACCAAGGCTTCAGGCGGATGGTTGCTTTTTTGAATTCAGATACTGTCCTCATCTCTACCACCTCCACTGGGAGACAATTCCATGGATCCACCACTCTTTCCGTAAACAAATATTTCTGCATATCACTCCTGAATCTATCCCCTTTAACCTCATCCCTTGTCCCCTTTAATAACAGAACTTGCTTTCAATTGAAAGAGGCTTTCCTTCTGTGCATTTATGCCACGGAAGTATTTAAATGTCTCAATCATATCACCTCTATCCCGCCTTTCCTCTAAGGTATACATATTAAGATCCTTAAGTCTGTCCTCATATGCTTTATAATGAAGACCGCTAACCATTTTAGTAGCCACCCTCTATATTGACTCCATCCTGTTTATATCCTTTTGAAGGTGCGGTCTCCAGAATTGCACACTATACTCCAAATGAGGTCGCACCAAAGACTTATACAGAGGCATTATTACCTCCTTTTTTCTGCTAGCCATTCCTCTCTCTATGCACCCAAGCATCCTTCTAGCTTTTGCCATCGCCTTTTCTACCTGTTTAGCTACTTTAAGATCATCAGACACAACCATGCCTAGGTCCCGATCTTCTTTAGTGGACAAAAGTACTTCACCCCCTATACTATATTGCTCCATTGGATTGCTGCAGCCCAAATGAATGACTTTGCATTTTTTAATATTAACTCCCAGATGCAAAATTCTAGACCATTCTTCAAGCTTAGCTAGATCCCTCCTCATGTTATCTACCCCTTCCTGGGTGTCTACTCTATTGCCGATTTTGGTATCATCCACAAAGAGGCAAACTTTACCCCACAGCACTTCCGCTATATCACTAAAAAAGATGTTAAAAAGAATTGGACCAAGGACAGATCCCTGGGGCACACCACTGGTAACTTCCTTTTCCTCAGAGTGAGCTCCATTTACCTGTACTCTTTGTCATTTAGGAGTCTTACATAGTTGTGTCTATCTTCATTTTCATTGGTTCGCTACCATTTCCATTTATGTATTCAGCGTTGAGTTTTGATGGTGCATAGGACTGGAGTGTACCATGCGGTTTTGGAGGGTTTCTTGTGTGAGGGTGGGGGTGTAGTCATTGCAGTGGCCACTTTTTTAGTGATGTGGTTCCAGTTTTCTGTTAGTATGTGGGGATTTCTTGAGTTAGTTTGTAGCTGAGGAAGGATGTCTTGTAAAAGATTGGCCTGGTTGAACTGCTTGAATCATCTTTTCATTGGTTGATAAATGGGGGGCATGCTGGGGTTGGCATGGGAGAGGGAGAAGCTGATTAATTTGTAGTTAGACCATGGTACCTGGTGTGTTAGAACGGAGTACAGGAGGTCAGTTTTGGTGTATGGTTGTTGAAGAAAATCAGGTTGAGGGTGTTGCGTTTTCATGCGTGAATGTTTGTACGTGCTGGCTGAGGCCAATTGCTAACATTGCTTCCAGGAATGAGGAGACATGTTTTGGTTGTAATGATGTGAGATTAAAGCCTCCTAGGACTAGGAGGTATTTGTTCATGTTAGAGGCCGTGAGCACTCCAGGATGTTTGAAAGGTTGTTGGAGGTAGTGGTTGGTGTCCTGTACATGAGGTTAATGGTTAGCTGTTTGTTTCTTATGGTGTGGGCGTCAGTTTCATTTGTATTCTCAGTTGCATCGTATCAGAATTTGAGGTTTGCCTTGGCTGTGATCATCACACCCCCTGCCTCTTCATTTGGATTCAGGGCCGTGGAAGAGGGTGTATCCATCTGGTATGAGCTGGTTCAGTAGTACATTGTCTGTTTCATTAGGAGATGGGGAATCTAAATGGTGTACAAAGTGATGTACATTGGAAAAGAATAATCTGAACTACAGGTACTAAATGCTAGGTTTGGAATTAGAAAGCATCTCCCAAAAAAATGATCTTAGAGTCAATTTTAATACCCTACATTCTCTCAATAGTAAACCTCTCACTAACCCAAGGCTACCTCCCACCATCACTCAAACACGCACAAATACGGCCAATCCTTAAGAACAGCAAACTCGATAAAACTTCGCCTGCATCATATAGACCCATCTGAAGCATACCATTCTTGGCTAAAATAATTGAAAAAGTGGTTCAATTACAGACACAGGATTTTCTAGACTCATCTTACCCTCTTGATGAGCATCAGTATGGCTTTCGACCCCGCCATGGAGTTGAAACACTCCTCACAGTTTTAATAGATGTGCTCCTAAGAGGGATCGACAATCATAAACAGGCCTTCATTCTACTTTTCATCGATATATCTGCCGCGTTCGATAACGTACACCACACAATAATGCTCAACAACTTGAGACAAATAGGCTTAAACTCCACAGTACATAAATGGTTCTCATCCTACCTAAACAATAGAACGCAAAATGTAAGAATTGGGAATCAAAACTCAACCACATACAAACAAAAAATTGGATTACCACAAGGTTCAGCGCTGTCAGCCCTGCTTTTTAATATTTACATAAAACCAGTCTGCAACATTTTCAAAAAATTTGGAGTAAAATATCGATACGCAGACGATATTATGATGTATATTCCATTCACGATACCCAACCTACCGCTTCAACTCCTATCGGACTGCTATAATGAAATCACAACTTGGCTAAAAGCACAAAACCTCCACATAAATCACACTAAAACTGAAGTCCTAATCGTGACCAAGAACAAATCCTATATCCCCCCACCACACATAAGACTTCAAAACCAAGAAATTAAAATAAAAAAGGAAATAAGATATCTAGGTGTTATACTAGACACACACCTTACGATGGAAACACACATTAGCAATACCATAAAGAAAATTTATTTCAAACTCAAAACCCTTAAACAACTTCATCCGCTAGTATTTACACAAGACTTTATCAACATAATCCAAGCCACCATAACCCCACATTTTGACTTTGCCAATCTAATTCTAACAGGCATATCAAAACAAAACATCAAACGATTGCAATTAGCGCAAAACGCAGCGGCCAGAATCATATTGAAAATTAACTCACTCCAACACATATCACCAATACTAGCCTCCCTCCATTGGCTACCAATTCAAAGCAGAATAATCTACAAAACAATAATAACTTCATTCAAGGCCTTATATGATATGGCTCCGACCATGCTATGTAACTTAATACACAAAGAACCATCTAAGCCTACACACAGAAAAGGACAATTGAACAGATTAAAGATCCCGAAAGATTATACAAGAGCCCATGAATCAACAAACAATAGAGCCTTTTCTCACATAGCTCCAACTATCTGGAATTCCCTCCCAGAGGAGCTACGAACACTAACGGAGATCATGGAACTCCGCAAAAAATTGAAAACTTATCTGTTCACCAAACACTATAACATAGATAACTCATCACCTCCTTTAGACAAAGGTTAAGAAGTAATCTGTTCGCTTCATGCAAAAACCATTTAAACTAAACAGATAGCACACACTCATGATGATCTCTCGGCTTATGTCCTTCCACTTCCATGTATATATATACACATATATAATATTGTATATAGTTGACTCTGTTCTGCATTATCTCACACTGTTTTGTTTTGTTTGTTTTTTTTATTTTCTGTTTATGCAATTTTACAAATTTAAACATCAATCAATAATGTTTACAGAAAAGATGAATTCTTGCGAAATTAATACAAAAGAAAAAATCAACAGTATCTAAATATTTAACAAGAAACATCATTAGTCCCCATAATGGGGGAGTGATTACAGAATAACTGAAGGCAGGAAAAAAACCCCACAGCTAACAAGAAATTATTTCAATAATAAAGATGGTAACAAGAGGTTAGGATCATATTCATAAGCGGATGGTGAAACCTTAAGAAGGCGTTGACTCAACAGTATGCGTACTGATAAATGACGACAGGTCTCCAGGCTGAAAAATGATATATTTCTGGGACTTAAAAAGAATTACACACTTACATGGAAACCTTAACGTGTAAGAAGCCCCCAATTGAGTAACCCCAGGTTTCAACAAAAGAAAGGCTTTACGGCGTTTCTGGGTTTCCTTTGAAACATCCGGAAATACAGAAATCTTTTTTCCCATAAACAAATTGGCTCTTTTCTTGTAAAACCATTTAAGGAGCCAGTCCCTATCGGACAAAAGGGCAAAGGATACCAACAATGTAGAAGTTTTAATTTCACCCTCCCCAGGGGAAGAAAGCATAGCGGAGACATTTAGAAAATCAAAATCCACAACACCTTGAATGGTCCGACCCTCTTTCCTACCCAAAGGTAAGTAAAAAACTTTCTGTACTGGAGGAATTAAATCCACAGGGACCATTAAAGTGTCAAGAAGATACTTCTTAAATAGTTCTAATGGTGCTACATCTGGAACCATAGGAAAATTTAGCAACCTAAGATTTGAGGCCCTAGTAGCATTCTCCAGCGACTCCAGCTTCATTTTCAACATTAAATTGTCCTTCATCAGGGAAAAAGTTGAATCTGAAACCTGTGAAAGCTTCTGATCGGAAACAGCGATATTAGTCTTAACTTCCACCAGATCGTTAGTTAGGGAAAGCACATCCTCCTTAAGTTTAGTAACAGTTGAAGAAGAAAGAGTCAATTGCTGAGTCACAGCCCGTGAAAGCTGACTAATTGCTTCCCAAATGTTATCCAAGGTCACCACAGCCGGTCGGGTTAGTAGAAAGGAAAATGGAGGCCCAATTGGAGTGGAGCTTTCCCGCGATGATTCTACAGCATTTAACATACCATCTCCTTTGCTCACCTCGGCTAGACCTGGAGCTCTAGGTACACAAACAGCCGCCTCAGAATCCAACAGCTGCACTCCGGAGCTTTCACTCATCGCGCTCCGCTTCTGGACCTTCGCCACATCCAACATCGGGAGAGGAGAAGGGCCATGCCCTAGAGCGATCCCCGAAGGTCCTGGAGCCACCGGAGGTGAACGACCATCTGGGGAGAGAGACAGTTCTAGGACGGAAGATGCCGCACTTTCCTCAAGCGGCGAAATCAAGCCCGCTCTAATCTCCCCTATCTGACCCACACTGAGCTGCACAAATTTGTCCATCGGACCCACTGCAACAGCCGTCGGCTCTGCGGGGGGAGCTTTAGGCTTTCCCTTGCGTTTCGGCATAAGCTCAGATCCTCTCGAACGCCATCTTGGAAATAAACCACTCCCCATCTCACACTGTTTAAACTGTTTATTCTATATATAATATATTGTTCTTTGTAAATATGTTCTGTTATAATACGACGTTCCCTGTAAAACAAACTTGCTTTGTTAAATATTGTTGACTGTAAACCGCAACTGAACTTTGGAAGATGCGGTATATAAATGTGTATAAATAAATAAATTGTGGACAGCACTTTAACATTTTCAGCGCAGTGTGCCATGCAAATGGAATGTCAACGATCTTGCAAGAAAGGATGCAATATCATTATCAGAATGTGATTATGTCTTTGTAGAGCTCCCTGGTGTGACCACAGCTTGAGTCTTCTGTGCAGTTCTGGTAATCTTGTCTCAGAAATGACATAGCAAAACTAGAAAAGATTCAGAGAAGGGTGATATAAATCATACCACGGTTGAAGCATCTGCTTTTTGGGCTCTTGGCTTGGAGAAAAGGTGACTGAGAGGGGCTTTGATAGAAGTTTATAAAATTATAAATGAGGTAAAACAGTTAAATAGGGAATGATTGTTTATCCTTTCAAAGAACATTAAAAAAAGGATATACCATGAAATCAAGGTCCTGAATGAAACCGCCATAAATTATTATTAAATAGGTAAACTTGGGAGATCCCATTGCTCAGCCATAGAAATGAACTACATGTAATAGACCTTCTTTTTGGGATCTGCTGAGTACGTGTGAGTCGAACTAGCCATTGTTGTAGAGAGGATCCTGGGCTTGATGGACCTTGGTCAGACTCAGCATGTTTTTTTCTTATGCTCTTATGAATACAGTAGCACAAGTTATGTAACAAAAATGTGCCCTATTCTTGCCAATAAAAAACCCCAAACATTTTGGGTTGTTTTCTGTAGTTTCCTTTTTAAAGCTATGCGGCTCTTTTACTAAAATGTGTTAATTTTGTTTTCATTTAAAGCACAGTTAGTGGAAAAAGAAGCGTGCTTTAAATGCAAAGCTTCCATGGTAGCTGTCATGGGTGTGACCAGCATGATCCCAGCAGTTAACACACAGTTCACTGCACTACCACTGTGGATGCAGCTATCTCCATCTATTGAGTAGAGGTAAATCAACCTGCACTGATTGCAGCATTGACAGTTACTGAGCGATATGTTGCCCCCCTCCCCCCACATTAATGGCCTTGTGCTCATCACACCAACTCTCCATCCCTAACCTGCCTGTTCATCAACCTAATGTGTGATTGGCAGTTAGTGTGAAAATCAGCATGTATTAACTGTCACCCCTCAGTAACTTTTACCGCAGGCCAGAATATGCAGTTATCGAGCATTAAATAATGCATTAGCTGCATATCACACTTTTATAAAAGATCTCCTATATGAAATAACATAGGCTATATTGCTAGCATTACCAAAGTCATTTCGAATGACTGCATATCCCTACCATTTCCAGCTGTAAGTAACCTCAGTATTCCAAGTCAACGTCTGCATGTGTTACATACTTGAATACTGGGTAGGGTTTGCATGCACTTACATACCTAAGATTTAAAAAAAACTGCAGTCCATCTAAGATTTTAAAAAACTGCAATCCATGACCATAGATATGAAGAGATGGTTTTCTTCATCTTAAATGGTTTGAAGGTCCTGGTATCCTTCTCCTTCCCCAAAAAACAAAATATACTCTGGTGTGCAGACGTCACCTTTCATTCTCTGCACACTGGTGTACCTTAATGTTTTCATTCATGTCAGCACCCAGGCCCTGATTGTGGGCAACTGTCTCCAGAGCCAAATTCTATTAGGCACCAGAGCATTGCTTCCATGCCTTAATCTAGACCGTCTTTTTGTGAGGACAGGAAATTGAGGGGATAATCTGGGCTGAGGTGATTGGTGGTGGGGGGGGGGGGGGGGTGCAGCACCAATTTGATTGGAGCAGCACAATTCAGGAAATTCCCACACACAATTAACCGTGGGTACCTTAAGATTAAATTAAGCACAATCCCCACAAGTACACTTCATTTCATGTTCCTCCTCTCAACTTGTTCCTCTTCTAGCAGAGCTATCAAACCCTGAGCTGATTTCAGTGATATGAGGGTTGACTATCTGAGAGAATAAGGGCCCATTTTCTCTTCCCTTGAAGACTTTCTTTTCATATCTTTTGCTGTATACACTATTTTTTCTGAACACAAGATTTCTATAAGAAATGATGTTACCTTCCATGGTAAATAATCTGAAACTTTCTGACTTTGTCCACTCCATATGATGTTGTCTCCATAGGTAGATGTAAGCATGTCATGCAATGCATGAGCCAGGGCATACACAGCATTGTAGACACTGTAGCTGCTCCCAAGGTATTTGATGTTACAGTATGTATGGGGGGTCAGGGTTTCATTGGTACTGCAGGATCTTCTGAGGCTTGTGGGGCAACGGCTGTCACATAGATTCCTCCACCATTGCTGAGTATCTTCATCACTTGGAAAGAGGGAAGGATTCACCTCCCGGATAAATTTTGAGAAGCTTGGAATATTCTTCTTTATCACCATGAATGCCAGCGAATAATCTAAGTGTGTATCCCATTCGGCTGTGGTGATCCATATTTTACCAGGTATATTCATATATATATTCTTATAGAAATTCAAGATATATTCTCTATTACAGTAGAGAATGATCACATTAGTTGATGATGTATGAATTGTCTTATTAATTTTACTTATCTTATCTGGTATGGCACTGATATGAGAAAAAGTTTCTATGAACTCAATACAGCCACCATTGTGTACAATTCCTTCTTTCAGGATCTGGACAGCTCTTATACTGCTGTCATCATCAGATGCAATGATACCGACCCAGGTCCAACTGAAATGCTTTAGTAACCTGATAATGCCAGTGCAGAGGTGCAAATCACTAGGAACAGTTCGGTAGAAATAAGGAAACTGTACAGCATCACTCATAAAAAGATTCTGTGATTTGTAACTGATCTGTTTAAAAAAAATAACAGATCTATCACCATCTTTGTCATGGTAAGATAATATTGCAAATAATCTATAACATTTGAAACATAATTTCATACAGAAATTTGGAGACCCAGAAATGTGAGTTGATAAAGCTGCTATGCAGTTTATTTATTTGTATGAGGGTCATTTTAAAATGCTTTCATTTGGAGGTCAAAACCTCAGACACTTCTCCATGGCCATTCCACAAATGCTGGCAGACTTCTCCAGTGCAGGGACGTTCAAGTAGGTATCTGGGTGTGTTGGAGGAATGGACTTACACTTCCCCATTGGATCTTAGAAACATTTGCAGGTACATCCATATTAATACCTATTCCAGGCATGAATAGCATGAGAAAAGTGTTTGTTTTCATCTTAAAATATCCAGAGAGCATAGAGAATTAAGTGACTAGCCGTAAATCCTAAGAATTATACTGGGATTTGAACTCTGGCCACTTCTACTTGTGAACTACTATTCTAACCATTATGCTTTTAGATGCCTGAGGACTCAAATGCTTTCCTGAGGACATCTATATAGACATTTCATACACGTGGGTTATAGGGCAAGTCCACGTTTGCAAATACATGACTGAACTGCACCTGCTGCTTTTTATTTCAGACGTTCTGTCGTTGACGTCCCAGATTGCACTAGGAGGTCCCATTGTGAAATGTGCCTCTGTCTCTCCCTTTTACTTTTCAGTTTGTTTCAGTGTTAAAGCTTTGCAAACTGCCAGAGATCTATTGCCCTGCTTGCAGAGCCGGCCCAAGGGTTTCTGCCATTCCAGGCATAAGCCCCAGCCATGCTACCCTCCCCCTCCATGTCAAGCCACATCACCCTCTCTTTCCTGCATTGAGCCATATGACCACCCACCTCTGCCATTGATTAGTACAACGGTGGCAGCAGGGCATGTGGCAGGTCATGTGCTTCAGCACACATGGCCTGCTGCTTCTGAACCCCCTCCAATGCAACTTCCTGGATATTAATGTTCTGAGACTCATATTTATCACTTCAGCAGCACAGAGAATGAGAACATTCAGATATCGCGGGGCATGGTGGAGATGGGCCCTAGGTGCAACAAAGGAATTGCAACCTCATGGTGCATTTGTAACAGGGACTCAATTGCAAGCAAGGTAATACTGTGTGGCTTTTAAATATAAAACTCTTAAAGGAGTTTTGTTTTTCATTTTTAAAAGCTAATTCTTTTTCTATACTGCAAAAGGGGAATTTTTTGTGGTACTGGGCAAAGCTCTGTCAGTTGGAGTTCATTGTCTTTTGTTCCAGTTACCCATTCACAGCTAGCTCTTTCAAGCAACTGACCTCATCAGGTGTTACATCCCCCCCCCCCCCCCGCCATTCCATCTCCCACCCACCCATGTGAGCATTGTTGCTTTATAGGGCATCTCCCCAATTAGCTACACACAGGGACCTAGAACAGCACTGTTAGAACACACTTAAAAGAGGTTAACTGTGTTTTCTCTTAAAGGACAGCTGAGTAAGTTGGTAGGTCTCTCTTTTATTTCAACAGGTCCATAAGCTACAAATGAGCAATGGATGGGAACAATCATATTGCCAAAGCTATTGCCCCATTACAGCTTCTGCCTCTGTCCAGAGATCCCAATGCCAGTTGAAGGACCAGTTCCATGTGCAGGATACCTGCATGCTGAAGCTCTCAGGAAGGAAGTGGAGGAGCTCGGAGAAGATGTAGCAAGACTGAGAAGGATTCAAGACAGTTAGAAGTACATGTTATGAGCTGCTTCTTGAAACATCGAAGCTCTCCACAGAGATGAAGATGGGAGGCTACAGAATGAAGAAAGATGGAGATGAGTCACCAGAGCCTGCAGAATCAACACTTCAACTCCTCCAGCCCTTGAATTGAAGAACCAATATGCAGCCCTTGAAGTGGAGGAGGTGAAAGCATGCCAGGAAAGAGGAGAACCAGAGCTCGAGTACCCCAAATTTGCAGAAACAGTGACCACAAGGAAGTGAACGTAATGGTGGTTGGTGACTCTCTTCTGAGGGGTATTGAGATGTCCATCTGCCAAGCAGACTTGATGTTCAGAGATGTGTGCTGCCTGCCAGATGCCAAAATCCATGATGTTACGGAGAGTTTGCTGAGACTCATAAAACCTACTGACTATTATCCAATGTTGCTCAACCCTGTCAGCATAAATGATATTGTTAGGAATCCCTCTGAGCATATCAAAAGTGACTTCATAGCTCCGGGACAGAGGGTGAGGCAGAAAGATGTGCAGGTGGTGTTCTTTCCATATTGAGGATAAAGGTTGAGATAGAGAAGCTCGCATCCTGGGGATGAATGCATGGCTGTGTGGATGGTGTCATGTGAGAGTTTTTTGGTTTTCCTGGACCATGGGATGATGTTCCAAGGCGCTGCAGAGCAGAAATGACATTCATCTGTCCAAGAAGGGTCAAAGTTATCTTTAGCAGCAGACTAGTTAACCCACTGAAGAGGGCTTTAAACTAGAATTCACTGGGTATGGGAGAAGAAAGTCCACAGATAAGTGAATGCCCCCAGGTAAGTGAACCATTAAATACCTCTGTTAAAATGGGTAAAAGGGGAAACGTTTCTTAAGCAGTGTGTATAAATTCCCATAGCATAGTAAATAAGATCTCAGATATTGAAGCTTTAATCAAAGAGGCTGACTTGGAGTTAGTGGAGATTATAGAGACATGCTTCAAGGACCAACATGATTGGGATGTAATTATACTTTATTCTGAAAGAACAGGGTAGGAAGAAGGGGAGGAGTTGAACTATATTTAAAAAGCTATAGAATTACAGGGAGAGAGGAGGCACTGTGGGTTAAACTAGAAAAAGCAAAAGGGAAATCCATTTGCATTGGAGTGATATACAGATCCCCCTCAAGTGGACGGAGATTTAATAGAAGACATACACATAGGGGTATGTTTACTAAACCGCGCAATTGTGCGGGGCACACTTGAGTGTGCACTAAGGTACCTTAGCGCATGCTAATAGTGCATCTTCAGTGCCCCGCATGCGTGGCGCAAGCGCCGCACGCACAAGTGCTCGGCACGCTAAAGTGCGATAGAGGCGTGGAAAGGAATTCCGAGGGCGGAGGAAGGCTCCCGAGGGGTGGGGGTACGGGGTCAATGGGTGGAGAGTGGGAGGGGAGAGGCTCCCTGCACAGGAGCGTGGCTGAAAATCAACCTAAAAAATACCGCGAGTGAAAACCTCGCGTTAGAGCCGATTTAAAGGGAAGAGAACCCATTTCCAGTCAGCAATGTACAGCAAAACTGGGGGAAACCTACAAAACGTGAGCAGTGTGATACATGTGCACAGAACAAAATTGCAAATAAAACCTGAAAATGACCACAAGAAAAATTGAAAAAATAATAATTCAGCTGGGCAACAGTGATAGCAATGGGCAACATATAAAAACACTCCCAGGAAATCTCCAGAAAATAAAAAATGATTTTTGGAAGGTTCTACCTCCGTAGACCCATTCCAAAATTCATTTCATTTTATTGGAGCTTTCCTGGGAGTGTTTTGTAATGTTGCCCAGTGATATCACTGTTGCCCAGCTTGGTTATGGGTGTTTGCCTCTCTTTTTCGAGGTCATTTATGAGGTTTATTTGCACTTTGTCTCCATAAAGGTAAATGTGCCCACAGTAAAATTGTGCAGAGCAGGATTTCTGACTCGTCAGGACAGGTTTCCTATCTCCAGGGACTGCACTGTCTCTGTGGCCACAGTGTGGTGCAACGGACACAGCCAGTGCCTGTTTGTTTATTTATTTATTTATCTGTATTTATATTCTGCTTTTCACCGGGTCAAGGCGGTCAATTGGGGGATACATTTAACACGAGGGGATATGACACACATAAGTTAATACTTACAGGGAACATGAGCAATGGAGGGTTAAGTGGCTTGCCCAAGACCACAAGGAGTGCCTATAGGACTAGAAATCCCAGCCCCTCCGGCCTGAGATTGCTGTCCCCAGGTGGGGACTTGAACCCCCGGCCCCGCTAGTAAGCCCGTCATGAATTGTCCTAACGTCACTTAGACGCCACTCCTCCGCTAGTCCTCGCCTGTAAAGACCAGATGGGTAATTCAGGTTCAATTCCCTAGCTGGGGCCTCCTGCCAACCCAGTCCCGCATAGTTTTACATCAGCACACTCAAACAGTGATAGTAAAGACACATCCTTTATTTCAGAGAACATAAAGCATGGTTTGCATCGCATCACCCATATTTTACCGCTATCGACTTGCACACAAACCATGAAAACCCCCCCCCCAAAATGGGCAATTACCTAGGACAGCCGAGTCACCTCAAATGGCAGCCAAAAAAAAACCCCCAACCCCCCCTCCCTGGGAGTTTGGCGCACAACTCAATCAGGTCATATGGCTTTTTTCCCAGATAAGGACATGTCTGCATGTTTGGCGGAAGGGTACAGGTGGGTGGATGGGGGGCAGTGGCTGGCAAGCCACAGCAGACAGTGGGCCTAGGCCTATGCAGAGCCTGGCACCGTCCACTGCGCAACAGGACCAGGCTCTGTTTGGATGTACAGTCATGGACTCCTGTTCCCCCCGCAGGCCCCCCTCTGGTGGCATGCGTAGTGGTTTCACACGGGGCTGGGGAGCTCATAAGAATAGGGGTATTTAGGGTTGATACCCTGTTTCCGAGGGTCATGAGGTAGCGGCCCTCTTTTGTCAGCCTCGTGGTCAACTTCCCAATAAAGCAACATTAGCCAAGTGTAGGGAAAAAGGAAAAGTCATTTTATTTTCACCTTTAAGCGGCAAACGGTTTCAAATATGTCGGGCTGAGAAACAAAAAATAACAGTGCTGTATCTCCTTTCTTGTATCAAGTTGGTCCATTCCACAAAAAGCATTCAAAGTAACATTGTTCTCTCTTCACTAAACTCTAAAACATAAAGGGCATCCTGTTATTCTCTTCATAGTCATTGTGGGGTCTCCAAATAACTTAAAACTTTTCCCTATTGTGCAATAATTACAATCCATGGGTTCCCCTACGGCCTCATTAACCTCAGATTCCCCCTGGCATCGCACTCCATCTCTGAGGGGTCCGAATCTGAAACCGTGAGGAAGGTTGGATTCAGGCTTTTCTAAAAGCATGCCATACTGTGTTCGCCAATGTTGGCTTGTCAGTTTGGGGCGTCGCTTTTAGCTATATTGTAGAATATAACCATAGATTTTCTTCTTGCTACAGGATTAAAAGTTCGCTTTATATCCCAGCCTTTAATTAGTACTAAGACCTTTTTCCTAGAGAGATTATCTGAGTACCTATTGGCATAAAAGTGTCCCCTTATCATACAGATAAAAGTTATTCCTTTGTTTCTCTCATTGCTCTTGTGCTTGAGGCTTAGGTACAGCACTTGCAGGTTCAATCCCACTGTTCATGTCACACACCTTTTAACTTCCTGC